>JAZHYW010011234.1:0-15300 GCA_037355805.1 Ixodes ricinus | reverse complement strand
CTCCTCCTCCCTCCTCCCCTTCCTCCTCCTCCCTCCCCTACCCCTCCCGCCTCCTCCCTCCCCTCATCCTTCCTCCTCCCCTCCTCCCCTCCGTCCTCCTTTCCACGCGGTGCATTACGGGATATTTCCCATGATGCACCGCGCGGTTCACGCCGACGGCGACGGCGACGCCGACGCCAACGGCGACGCCGACGCCAACGGCGACGCCGACGCCGACGCCGACGGCGACGCCGCCGCTCAAGCCGGAAACGGGCGCCTAAGAGCTGCGCTCTAAAACAGAAGAAAACCGGTGATAGCTCGTCCGCGCTAACAGTTTCTTCGATGAGTGTATACGTTGTTCCATCACAGCTCCATTGATGTGATACGAATGAATCGAAAGGGAAGGACCAAGACGACACAAAACAATTGACAAACAAACTCTCACCTTCTCGTTCCCTTTCTGCATCCCTTTTCACGACCGAGAGACATCAGGAATAACGGTTTATGTGGAGCGCAAGTCCGTCTGCTTCTTTTGTAGGGTTACGGTGACGTCAGAAGCACGCCGAGCTCCGATTGGTTCCGATTGAAGGATAGTGAATAAACGTCGAGGAAGCTTGCTTTGAGGTCTACCCACTATCCTTCAATCAGAGCCAATCACAGCTCGGCGTCGTTCTGACGTCACCACAACCCCAGCAAAGAAGCAGACGAACTTGCGCTCCGCATAGCTTTCAGCCGCGGTCATCGTGCAAAAAAATGCAGTCTGCAGACACTGTCTGAGCCGCGTTCATTTCTTCTTGTACGACGGTCACGCCACATTGATCGTGCAAAACGCGGTCAGCAGATATGTTTGAAGCATACATATACTGTCGAGACCGGTTATAACGAAGTCAATGGTAATCGGAAATCACTTCGCTATATCCGCTATTTCGTTATAACCGACTTCGGTTATAACGAAGTGCAAAAGAGAATGGGAAATCGTGATCGCTTCGCTGTAGCCTCTATTTCGTTATAACCGACTTCGGTTATAACGAAGTGCAAAAGAGAATGGCAAATCGTGATCGCTTCGCTGTAGCCGCTATTTCGTTATAACTATAACCGACTTCGTTATAACCGGTATCGACTATGTAACGAAGCAAAAGATGCTTAGAAGATGCATGAGGCGTGCCCGCATGTATAACTCTGTCATCATGTCTGTAGCGAACACGGCGTCTCGTGTATGACGCACGAGCACGTGCAACTGCGGCTTGAGGTTGCAACACGAGATCGTCACGGCGTGACGAGCAACCTGTCTGCGATTGTGTGTATACACTTCCGATAAAAGTGGACAGGTCGGAGCGAGCCACCAACAAGCATCGAGCAGCCTGCCACAAAATAAAAACGCTCTAATAAAGTCAGTTCCGGATCAGAGACGTCCCACTCCTTTTCGGCAGCTAATGGAGCCATCAGACGGGGAGAAAGCAAGTGAGTTTTGAATGCTTTCTCTGCGAAAGTAATTAGGGGTCGGACACTCGCGCACACTGCACTATAATCGATACAGCGCGCCAGGACTAATGCACTATTATACTAATGCGGAAAGCAATTTGAACCGAGTTATTTCTCTGCAATGTAACTCCAAATTGACAAGTGCCCTCCAGAAGCGAGTTTCTTTGCAACGACATTCCAGAAGGGCTGATACTCGAACGCGCAGTGCAATTAACTACGTTTTTTCTGCCTTAAACGTGCATGCGTCGTCCAAAGAGCGCATAGCATTTTTTTTATTCGACTCAGTTATAAAAAAATTGTGCCCACTGTAATATTTCTGGTACCGTAAACGC
The DNA here is from genome assembly GCA_037355805.1 of Ixodes ricinus. Taxonomy (NCBI): domain Eukaryota; kingdom Metazoa; phylum Arthropoda; class Arachnida; order Ixodida; family Ixodidae; genus Ixodes; species Ixodes ricinus. Next base: position 13,507 of record JAZHYW010011234.1, on the reverse strand, counting down.
AATCAACTATTCGAGGGCATGCGAGTGATTGCAACCCAGTTCGTGCATGGAAACAAATTTGCTCTTCCAGAAATTCTAATAAAAAAAAAAGCAAGCAATGTATTTCCGGTTTGGTTTTCTAGATCTTAATTTCGAAAAGAAGAGGTAGGGATAATATAGTAAGGGTGCAGGCGGAGCTGGTGAATGTTAACCATGTTGAATAAACCTGAGACTGGGGCAGAAATAAATACATAAGTCGAAGGAACAGAAACGGACAGGACGACGTGAGACGTCGTCGTCCTTTTCTGCAAAAGAAAAGGACGACGTTTTGCAAAAGAAGCAGACGAACTTGTGCTTTTGCCTTGAGGTCTACCCACTACCCTTCATTCAGAGCCAGTCAGAGCTCGGCGTTCTGACGTCATCACCTAACACTCCCGTTAAGTGAAGTGTCTGCGCATGCGCCATGCCGACAGCAGCGCCACCGCGGCGACGTGACGTCACAGCTGCGCGTTGGTGTGTACGCACAACAACGTAGCGTTGAGCTGGCTCTGAGCCGCGTTAAAGCCACTCAAAACGCTCCACTTCCATTCTCGACAAACATTATTTTTCCACTGGCTACAGAGATAGCAGAGCACAAGGGGACTCAGTGCACGCCGCAACAACCGGCAGTATCAGGCGCAGCTCGAGTCCTCGACACGGGGCGAGCGCTGCGCCGAAAAGACACCCGGCAAATCCCCTTTCGCCGAACGTAAGCGGCCTGGAAGGCTAAATTAGCCGACGCCCAAGCCCCTGTAAATCGTTGAGTCGCTCCAAGAACGCCGCCAAAACCAAAGGGAAGAAACCAAACAAAAAAAAGCCAATGGAGGAACTCACTCTCCATCGGCAGTGCCAGAGGAAAGAAAGAGCAACGCGAATAAAAGGTATTAGATGGGGAGGAAAGCGGCGAAAAAGCGGAAAGAATGGAGAGAGACAAAGAGAAAGGAAGACAAGAGTCGTGTTGGAGCGACCGAAGCCGGTCACGACGAAGCCCCGTTTATTGATTTTCCGGACCAGCAAGCTCCTCCGCATCCCTAAACCGGGATGAATGCTCTACGTCTTCCACCGCGTAGAAGGGCCACGAGAGAGCCTCGCCTGCAGCTCTATGTTCGTGTATACTGGACGACTCTGACGCTAGCTAACACTGAGTTACTGGAGCGCCGGTGGAATTCGGTTAATATAGATTCCGGTTACTGCATCGTTGTTGCTGTTTTTTTATTAGTATTATATATAATGATTGTTATTTGTTATAAGCAAAGCGGGAATTGCGAATAGGTTTCACCAGGTCCTCCTGTCCTTAATCAAGGACAATGGAAAAGAGGACATTGCTTACGATCATAATTAAACCCTGAAAAATAAAAAATAAAAAATCTGATAAGCACGTTTAACGTCTGCAATTGTTTTATTATTAATATTTTTCTTCAGCCTCGCGTAAATTATGGAAGTCTTGCACTAGTCTGCCTTGCGTCGTTTCGCTTATATTCAACGCTGGCTACGTTCTGCAATTACATTATCCTGGTTAACTATCCAGCGTGTAATGCGAGCGCAAAAACCAAACCCGCGTGCTGCATGCTATGAGAGCTAGATGTCCATGGGGTATATACTGCCCCACGATGTACTTCGAGTACCAATCAGTGGTCCTCCCTTGATCAGTTAAACCATTCAGAAAGAGGATCAGTATTTGAACCAAAAGCCATTGAGCCTCTGTGACAAAAGATATGGAAGCGATATCACTACTCAGATTTCGTGACCGCCCACCGCCCACCTTTCTCATTAGAACAATGATTGACGTTCCGAGTGCATTCCAGGCAGTAGGCTTGTAAAGGCTTATGAGATTGCAGCGAATGGTAGTCTGCTTTAGAAGGCAGCATTCTTACAGAGGCTTAAGCTGCAAGTCTGCAAGACAGCAATTCGTCTACTCACGTCCATAACGCTTCTTTGTCAAATATTACTTCATCTGGGTCAGCCTGAAAGGTCTTCAAGGTTGCTGCCTGCTCATTCCGTGAGGATGTCTTTCTGATACTGCCGAGTACACGTAGATCCCTCCGGGAAAGTACTTGTGGGATATACCAGTTTTAGTTATCAATTTGAAGACGACATACACAAAGAAAACTTGCTATAGGGGACGATTCAAAGTCAAACATGGCCGCATCGTCGCACAAAGCCTGAGAATCCCGGTTGCGCGAAGACATACCTAGGGCAAACTACAAACTGGACGGGCATCAGTAGGAGACAATATACGGCCTTTGTCTGGACACATTTACTGTCTGCTGGATCCTTCCGAAAGAGTCTCAGACTACTTTCTGGCAGTTCGGCAGGAGGTGCCGTCTCCAGCTATGTTTAACGGATGTTACTTAGTTCGGTGATGTGTTTAGCAAATCACAATGAAAACAGATCAATGTAAGTTGAAGGACCTGTCTAGCTCAGTCCCCAAGAGCTATTTCTGTCTTCTTCTTTTTTTTCTTAGTGCATATATCTAAGGCAGCAATAAATACCACAAACAAATTTAACGATCAACCAAATGTGAGAAAAACTGATATCGGGCAGTCGCTTTCGGTATACTGAAGACAACCAAAGCTCCGCTACGTTTTCCTAAAAAGGCTTGCCTCGGTTAGACATTGCGTTCTACTATAGGAATCACAGAGCACACCAGCCTCGCTTTTCCTCCTACAAGAACCGCCCCACGTTTCTCATTCGTTGGATCGGCATAAAATGGGCGGATTCATAATGCCGTCCGCATGCATTCTGAAACAAGAACACTCTAAAACTTTCCAAATGCTTAAAAATGCGCACTGTCGAACTTCCGCGCGTGCTGCCAAGACTCAAGAGCCGTGTCCCTCGGATTCCCGCAACGACGCCAATTAACGACGTGGGCAAGCCCGATGCAGAACTTTCGGGAGCGGCGATGCGCCATTCCGGGACACGACCGCCGATTTCCAACACGCGCTCTTTTCCTCCGATGGCGGCGAAAGACGGGGGAAACGCGCATTCATTCCAAAACAAACCAACCACTCGAGAGCAATCGCCATTCGGCCACAAACTCCCCAAATAAATCAACACTACACGTTCTCATTCCGAATACACCGCTCCCCCACCAATACTCCGCTTCACCTTAATACGGACCGCAACAGACGCTATAAGAGCCATCCCAACCAATCCAGCTCTGTGAATGCGTCACGTGACGAAGCGCTTCGCGTGTTGCTGCGCCCCTCTCGAAGGCCATGTGACAGACACGCGTCATTGAATTGGCTTCGATGTAGCGCAGACTCCTCCGCGGTACATCGAAAGGGGAAAAATGTGCATAGTATCCGAACGGAAGAGACCTTCCGATTCCCTCCAGGGCCGCTCCCCAAACACTGACCAGCGCACAGTCTCAAGGCAACAGAATCCACATTGGAGACCGGCTCTCGCCCCCTGGCACCTAACCTCGAACCGATGCCCTCTCTAATCGGGTTGCGGCAAAGCCACCAATGAGCGCGAGGAGGAAGTCCCGGAAGAGGGCGAGGAGGAGGACGGGTAGTTAACGGGAGGAAAGGGCGTGGCCTGGCGTCGAGATTAACCCGAGGAACTAATGGCGGGAGAAGAAAAAAAAGACACACACACTCGGGGTTCGGATCTCGCCTTCGCTGACTCCGGTTCAGTCGATGGGAGCGGCCATCTTCGGAAGGCCACGGGCGCGCTTCAGCTTCCTCTGTGTCCTCTTCGCTCGTCAAGAGTCTCAAGAATCCAGGAGGTTCATCGAGGAATGTGCTGAAGATGGATTAAGAACGAGCTGCGAGACGGAGTTTGGGAGGTGTTTTCTGCGGCGAGGAATCTTGGGGATGGCTGCAGCGGTGTAGCGACGGGATGCGACTCCCCGATGGGGATGACGTCGACGTGAGGACGCTGATGCGGAGGCGGTTCCGGGCGCCGGCTCCGGCGCGGATGTTGTTCCTGCTGCTCGTGGTCCACGTCCGCTGCGGAGCCGGCATCGGTGAGCCAGTTCGGAAGCGGGGGTTAAACCTTGTGCGAAGTGTGAACGCAGCCAACACCGTTCGGAGGAAGGTTATTCCAGAAAAAGGGATGCAGACATCGGGTGCCCTGTGCGCTTGCAGTCTACTTCTCTTGTCTGAAACAGAGAGCCGTTTCTGAAAAGTTCGATCTTCTCATGTTTACGGCTTGCTGAAAGTGTCGGACAGCGTGACGCCGGTATCGGTAGTATTTCTTTTAAATTGTATCTACCATTACTTGAGTTGCCGAGTCGTGCCTCTCGGCAAGTTAAAGCGTGAACTTTTAACGAGCCCTGGGGTTACTGTAATATGCATTTCCATTACCACTTTTCCCTTCGTGAGTTTGTATTTTCAGGAGCTTCCTGATCCTGATTAGTACAGAGCACGAGGGAAAGCTAAATTTTCTTTCGATCGATGTAGCCTGTTCTAACAGTACCCATGGTTCACACAAAGCTACCGTGATACAAAGCACCTCATCATACGAGACATAAGGGTAACAGGAATTTGGTTGAAGCACATCTATCTTTTTGCCGAATTTTCACCGTACGCTGTGACAGAAGACGTGAAAAACGTTGACAACTTTTACCATGCTTCCCTGTCGCTCTACGTCGACAAGCAACTCGCGCTTATTACAAACGGCTTCTGCTGAAGCGTGTACCGAATGAAACAAAAGTTCATTCGGCGCCATCTGCAAATCGGTTGAATGCTTAACTCGATCCAGGCTCATGCATGCACCTACAGTCAGAACGACGCGCAGTCAGACCGTTACCAGAAGGCGAGCATTTGAAGGCTTCAGCTCAGCTCGTTAGAGCACAGTATACACCAACTCATCTCTGTTACATCACGGCGCGGTGGTGGCGCGTCGGACGCACTTCCGGTCCGGGGCTGTGGGCGGAAGGGCCCATTTGAGACGTGTATTCCTGCGTTGTTTTCAAAGGTACCAGACAAAAACCTGCCTTTTCGTCAAAATTCCGCGACTGGGGCTGTACCAAAAGTGTCGAGAAAGATTTATAGGTCAGTTTTCATGTGCCCGGTTCGTCCGAGAACGTGGATATGTACCGTGAAAAGGGAAAACGAGACGCCGTCGGACCACGATTGCTTGGGCGGGAAGCACTTTGGGTTGAATTCACGGATACTTGTGGTCATCAGATTTATTTGTTTTGTTCCAACATGAACGCCGGAAAACCGTCAAGTTGTACGGACCACCTGCGGACTACGTTCAGTGCGTCTTCAAGTTCAAACGGCCGCCTGATCGTTCGAACTGTCGTCTGCTCTTTTAGAGGACACCGGCCCGTAGACCAAACATGGGCCCGTTACTTGCGATAAGAAGTGAGTGCAGGCCTCAAAAGACTTAAGTTTGAAGGTTGGTAAGCAGGCTCGACGTAAACAGTAGATACAAGGAGATGTTGATCATTGTTACCAGTGGCCATCACGGACTTGTGATGCCTGATTCACTTGGTCCGATTCTGCTTGCGATTTTCAGTATTGACGTCGACCATCTCAGCTACGGTTCACGCTTTTGCAGCCTGAGCGACGTCGCTACTGAAAATTGCGAGCGAAATCTCATCATGTGAATCAGGCTTTAGCGTACATTCTGGGGCGTCCACGCGGAATGAATCGCAGCATGTCAGATTATTCACGCGAAGTTTTGCGGTGTAACGAGCCTCGTTAATTTCGCTGACGCCGCTCAAGTAGTCAGACATCGCCAGGAAGACGTAGAATCAACAATTCCAACGCGAAAAAGAGCGCGGGGACTCACACCGACGCCGACAACATCGCATTTCAATGGTTTGTTTATGGGCGACGGCGAGGTTCTTGCCCACACCCCCATCGCGCATGCGCGGCGCCGGTGGCGCCCGCTAGGGGCGCTCCGGTTTGTTTGTAAACATGAGTTGGTGTATAGACAACTGAACCATAAAGGCAAAAGGATTCGCACAAAAAAAGCGCATTACCGGACTGTTTATCGTACCTTTAATGTTTCTCCTCATATCTAAAAGAAGGGGTTCCTCAGCAAGAACTAGCTCAAGCGCCAAATATTCAGCGCTTTATACAAAACAAGCCCAAATCTCAAGGATGTCCTCTTCTTTTTTCCCTACTTCCTTCGGTCGACGCGGTTCCTCGGCCAGAGCCCGTGCGCCTGCAGCCGTTGCACTTCATGCACACGGTGAAAAGCGGCGACAACGTGCAGACCATGTGCGCCGTGCAGAGCGGCGGTGAGCAGGTCACCTTCTCGTGGACCAAGGACTCACAGCCGCTGGTCGCCGGCCACCGCGTCGCCGTCCACTCGCTGCCCACCACGTCCATCCTGCTCGTGAAGAACGCATCCGTCTTCGATGCCGGCAACTACACCTGCACCGGCAGGAACCCGCTCGGGCAGGACAGCGTCACGGCGACGCTCAGCGTCCAGGGTGAGACGGCGATATGAGCGTGCCCTCATATTTCAAACACACGAATACAGATCTGGATCATACAACGATACTATAAAGATTTGGTGCCTATGAAAAAAAAAAAACTGAACTTCTTACATAGTATATTTACAGGAGGAAGATAACCATCAACATAAAATAAATGTAAAAATAATTGTGTCGCGTGTACGTTTAGACAGCCAGAGGATAATCAGAATCAATGGGCGTTTAGCCAGTCCAGTTCAACCGCTAGCCTGGGATCTTTAACGTGCACCACGCAGTAGTGATCTACGACCGCACGCCGGTACAGTGCTCATCCAGATCGTAACGGGCAGAGGGAGGGGGGGGGGGGAGGGGTAGGGGTGAACCCAAGATTGATGGGTTCTGTAGCGCGAGCTTTTGCTCCACGCGCTCCGAGCTGCGTTGTCACACTCGGTCACCCATCCCCTAAAATAAGTGTACGCTCTACTGCAATCCTAAAAAAAAAATGATTTTTTTTAAGGTGGTTGACATATTAATTTATTTGTGTCTCACCTTATCGAGGGGGATGTCTGGAAAATTAGACGAACAGAAACAAAGTGGCACGTCTTGTTCTTTTAGACTTGGAAATAATAAAAACAAAAGAGTTGCAGGTTGATCCTGATGTGACCTGCACGCAGACTTGGACGTAGTTCAACTACTCTACTCAAACTACTGTAGTTTAACTACTTTTCCGAGTAACTTGGTAACTTTCAATTACAACTTTATTTGGGTAATTAGTAGTTTAACTTAACTACATTTTTCAGGTAACTTCTACTCAAATTTACCAACTACTTTCGAAATCTAGTGCTAATTTTGCTCATCCCAAAGGTTTGAGCGCAGAAATAAATAAGACGCCGGCAGATGAAGTGACATTTCCGAGCAAGGGGCCCCCTCACATTCCGTTCCCACGAACTTATACTCGGCAGCCGTAGAAACTGCATCACAAGCGTCCTTGGGCCAAGGTGGCAACGAGCAGCCAAAACATAACACCGGCGCGCACGAACTGGATCAGCTGGTATTGACCTAATCCGGTAATGCACGCAGGCGCCGCGCTTCCAGCTGCAACCGTGAAAGACGGGGACACTCCGAGGGTTGTTGTTGTTTTCATGTTGTCTGCCTTTAGTGAGTTCTGACTCAAGCGGTTTGGGGGTTCCACGGGTAGGCGCCACTGGAATGACCTCGCAGCTGGGCGCCTGTTCCCATGGTCGCCTCGTCGTCAGCGCATACTCCCTTGCAAAGCCGGACTCCCCTCGCGCACAAACGCAGACACGGATAATCCGTTCATGGGAGCACCTTCCCGCTTCGAGCGGCAACTGTACGAGCGACGATGCTTGTTCACGTAATCCTTCGCGTCCTTCCAATACCGTAGTCGCCGGAGAGGATTGCGAGTCACCCTTGGGAGATCCTTTTGTTGGACCCGGCGTCAGCGGCGAAGTATACAGCGTTTCATCTTTTGTTAAATCAAAACAATTTTTTTTCTTCAGTAGCGTAGCACTAGCACCGCAACGAAACGCGCAGTCGTCCGGATGATCTCATCGTCGTGGCGCGAGACTTGAACCCTTGACGGTCAGCTGCACTCGCTCAGCGTACTCTCCGAACGTCGTGGGAATAAAGAGGGGGCAGTCATAACAATCTCAACTTGCCTAAAAAAAAAATAATAGTTTTTTTTTTTTATAAAGACATGTGAAGTTTGCAAAGGCAAACTTCACATGTTTCGTCATGGACACCGAAGATGCTGACACTCGCTTTCCCGACCCTGCACAGCTTGTTTCTGAAATTCAACGCTGCCGTTCCCCCCAGCGCGTCGGTGGAACGTCTTTTTAGCTTGGCTGGGAACGTCTTTAGGAGGAAAATGGAAAAACTCTCTGATAAGGACTTTGAAAGTCAATTGCTTCTGCGAGTGAATAAACTATTTTGGTGAAAACGCAAGCCATAAAATGACTGCATTTATTTTAGGCTCGCAGGGGTTTTCACGGATCAAAACTGCTGTTCATTTTGCTACCACAAAAATATTAAAAGTAACTTCGAAAGTAACTTCAAAGTAACTCGCTACTTTTTACAGTAGTTAGTAGTTTACTCAATTACTATTACAAATGCGTAATTTCTACTCTACTCCAATTACTTTTGGCGTCAATACTCAGTAACTTAACTTAACTACCTTTTTTGAGTAATTTGTACATGTCTGCCTGCACGTAACTCTAATTGGTGTTACTTAATAATGTGACCGATGTCCGCGTTCAGGTCGAATCGTCCAAATTTTTAGTGGAAAAACCTATTTGTTACTGGGAATTCAAGGAATCGCCACTCGCGGTCGTGCTTTGATTCCGGTGGAAGTTTACCGCGGAGCAAAAGGGTGTGTAGACTGTAGCGATAAAGTAGTATAAATTTCTATTTTTCTCCACTTTTACGACCCCACGTCAGTGTCGCTATTTAATTCCCTTTGAAACCTGATCTAAGAAACACTACCCAGCTCCGACTACAGGCTATCTGCGAAGGAAGCACGTATTAACGAATAAAATAATGAATACTGCCGCGAGAACAAAAGCCTCGGAATAAATAATGATGGAAGACAATGGTATAGTTCATCTTCCGGGCTCACCGAAAACGCTCCATTAGACGTGCGAACAAAGACCAGCGAAAGTAATTGGAAGCACCGATAACCGTTTTCATATTTCTTCCATTTATCTTTCGCTACAAGCGTCAGCAGTTTCGGATAATGAAAGTTATTTATAGCCATCGATCGGTTTATACTTTTTTTCTTCATATAGCATACGGTTACATATGTTTCCGGTAACATGTTCCAATAACTGAAGTGTGACCAGCTCAACCGACTTCGCCGTATTATAAACGCTGTTGTACTTCGTGTACTATGTTTAGCTCTACTGTGGCCAATTACGTTTAAAAGAAAACGCAATGCAATGGCGCCGGGCATTCAGCCTACACTCTAAAAAATCCCGTACGTCTACTTTCCCGCACAACACTCGGAGACCCAATCATCACGACTTACGAAAGCAGCTCAGCCAATGACGATGCCGAAACATATGTTTAGACCAAAAAACGCAGTCTGAGTTGTGACATTAAGCAGTGCAAAACGTCAAGCTTGCATTGCATATGTTTTGGCATCGTCATTCGCTGAGTGACCTCCGTAAGTTGCGGTGATTGGCTTTCCGAGTGTGGTGCGGGAAAGTACACATACGGGCTTTTTTTTTTTTAGAGTAGTTGATTAGACTGGTGAGGAACCGTGCTATGGGGTTTTTAAGTGCGCATGACAAATCATTTTAAGATACCCCAAAAAATTTATACCATTTACCTTATGCCGTCAAAATGCTCGTCTACTTAGTTCAAAAGTACATCGATGTAGTATAAAGAATTAAAACAATAATTTAAAAAACTAATATCTCTCCTTTTTTTTTTTGCACTGCTTTGACGATGTTGTTTAAAAGTGTAGTGCATCAGGGCACTGCGCTGCAATTCTTCTCGACCGCGCATTGCAGTGGTCAGCTTCGTGTAGCGAAATCCAGGAAAAAAATAACGGTTCATTCTCTTCGACAACAACAAGAAAAAATGCAGTTAGCGAACACCGTATATAAACGGAATGTTGCTGTTTGAAATCGCCGGGACCGAGAAGATGAGGTCAAGTACGTTTCTCTAAGTATGCAACATATAAACAGAATCTGAAAAAATGATGATAATAATAATACTAACATTTTTTTAGGAAATTTGCAGCACATCAGGTCCAAGACTATTACGCAAATACACGCGTAAACTTTAAAAAAAAAGAAGAAAAGGAGCTAGCATTGCTTGGCGTTGGAAGGGTGCAGCATTTTAACGAACCAACACACGAAGATTTCGAGAAACCGTTGGGGATGGCGAAACATCAAGGGGGCACCCGTACAGAAGGCACCGGGTTATACGCAGGGAAATGCGCAATAGTCCAAGCGCACGTGCGGGAGGAGAGCGGCGAATGAAGCGATGAGGCAGGCTAGGTGACTCATGGCGGAGCCCAGACGGCACCATTGATCCCGCAGGTAGACGCACGGGACCGGCCAGGACAGAGACACGTCATCCCTTCGGCGCCGCCAACCTTCGATTTCGGGATCAGGCGCGCCGCCATCCAATCGCGTCCGACGCCAGGACATAAACATAAACTGCAGACACCCCGTTTCAGCTCTATACCTCGGTAAAGGCCGGACGCTGCGGCCCCCTCCTGAGCCAATAACGGCAGGAAGGGTGAGCCGCCTGGCGGCGTACCACTTGAGGAGTACACCCTTCGGTACGTTGTCACGTGACGTGCCGCGTCCCGCACTGACGCTCTAGTTGGTTGGTTCATTGGGGCATTTAAAGTCACTGGATCCTGGGAAAGTAACGCCAAGCTCCCCGTGTGGTCGCCATCTTGGTCCGTGAAATGAGCGATTTCTCCTTGACCCGTCCGTTCTTGGTGAGCCGATCTAGATTCGCTGGTGACGGGTAGCTTTATGGAGTCGTTTTTTGTATACCGAGATTTTGCTAACCACACACCGGCGAAACAAGCGTACACCTTCGTACCACCACCAGATGCTGTGTCGGTGCTTGGAGGCACTGAAAAATAAGTTTACTGTCTTGAAATACGCAAGAAGAACAATATAATTGTAAGAGATCCATGGAGATGGGCATGATTAATAAGTTGATCGCATACAAAGTGCCAAAGACTCTTAAATTGGCGAGGAACGCTTCCAGTACGATGATGCTCCATGGTGATCTTGGCGCGACTGGTTTAGAACGACCCCCTGGAAGCTTCGAAGATTTAAATGGACCAAGATGGCGATTCCCATGGCAACGTAGACCGATTAGCCAATCGCCTTGCGAGGTTTGGGTCGTCTGTATGTTAGTATCCGTTTGTGTCCGGCTAGCAGGTAGGGAAGGCAATGGCGCTACTTTCCCAGGATCCAGTGACTTTAGGGGCATTAGGTCTCACCCTTTACTAAGTTGATCTGAAATGAGGAAGAGAAGGGAAAGGATACCGAACACGAATGCACCGAGGAGGATCATCGAGGGAAGAAAGGTTCATCAGACCGCTGACGTGTTTGTTTAACGGGTTCGAGAATTCGATGCCATGAGAAGGGCTTGAGCTCTCACAACTACGAGACATGGCTCGCATTTGGGCGAGAACAGAGAGCACTGCAGTGGTTGCAGACATGTATACAACTCCTTGTTTGAACCTTTCTGTTCTGCTTACGCTAAAGCTATACGTTCACAAAGAGGAGGTTGGAAGACCGATGGAAATCTATCTATACAATCACGAAATTTCATACACAATGGAGGGGTTGGAAAGTTGAACGGAAGACGAAATTTCGGACACACGTACCAGTAACCACCAATCGGTCCAGCGTCGTCACCAACAAGCTTTACAACCATTTGCAGTGTGAACACCCAGCCCAAGAAAAAATAGAAACGCAAGGACGTTTTGAAGAAAACAAATCAACAAAATATATTGAGAAGGGACTACTTGGCCTGCCAGATGTGGTGTTCGCTGCTCAATGGCAAATTGAAACAGCGTTTGTGAGGACAACAACGAAAATATCTAGGCCTCTTCATTCCTTTGTCTGCGCGACTCCAGCGAACTATAGGAGGCGCGCTGGCCAGGTAAAAGTGTGGACGAAAGGATGTCGTCTTGAACACTAACAGGACACCATTTTTAACTACTATAGTATAAAGTCGCTCGCCCGATGATGACAGCAGCCCCCGGGAAGTTGATAATAAAAAAAAACTAAAAGTTGTTCGGTCCCGCTGAACACATTGCGACGATGGTTGGCTTTACAGTGGCCAGTGTGGCCACGTTTATTATGAAACAAAACAACTCAACAGTCATGAGTTAAAATTCCAAAAATGAAAACCCCGTACTTTTGTCCCCAGTCTCCCAAAATCGAATCGAAGCCAATCCCCCAGAACCCTCTCGGCGTTCCTTTTATAGACTCGTAGGAGCCTCCTTTCCCCTCAGGGACCAACCAATCCCTTCAAATTTCACCACTCCCACGTGGTACACTGTTGCCCAATGGTAGGCGAGCTGTCAGCCCGGCGCTGCAACCGCCAAATCCAAATTCCTTGTAGAATTGCTCTCTGCTTTTTCCGCAGTCTGGCTGGCGCCAACAGCTAAATTATTACCTCGGGTAAAAAGCGACAATTTGATACTAAGCGGCGAAACCCTCTATCACACAGGAACACTCGGTTAAAAGCCACACGCAGCCCAAAGCGCGGGCTCTCTCCGTACCGAAACCCGAGACGACCGCGGGGGAGGCTCTCCCACCTCGGCCGCGATGACCCCGCGAATGCTCCCTCCAAAACGCCGAACCCGACATAGAAAGTTTAAAAAGAAAGACAATGCCGACGCAACTCCGGAAAAATAAACTTTTCTAACAAAAATCACCTTAAATAATAAGCAGGAATTCTCCATACTTAACACCTCCCCACCAAGAATGTTGCAAGTACACTTGTTGTTCGCGCAACATCAGTCCACACTCTCCGTTACTTCGGAGACACGCTGCACAGAGCAAGACCCAGAGTCGTACATTCCAGATTCCACAATGTCCATATAGATATATTTAAACTCGCAAATCGCAAAGCTCTGCAGCATGGGTGCAGACACCACTAGGCGCTCTACTCCCAATAAAGTTCGCACTAGTCAAAATAAACATTCGAAATAAAACAAAAACTATACGACTTGAAGAAAAAATGCAAAATGCTCCAAGAAAGGAAACTACAGACAATCTCTCAGCGTCTCCTGCCAGCACTTTCTCTACGCTCTTTCGAGCCTCGACCTGCACGTTTCAAAATATAGTGAGGACTGACAAACTTCTCCCGCGGAGAATAAAGACTATCATACCCAACATGTTAAGTGTAGAATATGAAATACCGAGGGCCGACCGAAAAGTAAAAGGAAAGGTTAATCAGGAGGGCAGGAAATAAACGTAGCCTAAGCGAAACAAAACCCCGGCAGCGCAGGCTATCTGCCCTCCTAACCTTAGCCGCCTCGTCGCTCAGCTCATTGCCATTGAAGGCGTGAGAATTGCGTCTGGGCGGCGCGCGGTATACGACACTCGC
>JAZHYW010011233.1:0-40668 GCA_037355805.1 Ixodes ricinus | reverse complement strand
GTCCCACATGCGTAGCGATTGTTAAGGCAATTGTTTCAAATCACGCGTGCATTCAGGTCACCATTACGCAATCAGTAAAGTTATACAACTGTTTCATGGACATTCAAAAGCCTTTGAAAGCTTCTGTCTGCAGGCCTTTATAAAAGCGGCGGGAGTTCGGTGTAAAGTTGACTCGGACATGAATGCTGTGAACTGGGAACGCCAGTAAATTCTTACGCCTTTTTGCATCTCTAGAATTGATTTTACACCAGGCACTACTACATTGCGTAATCGCATTTTCGCGAGCCTTTTCCGTGTCTTTTCACGTTTGTGTCGCGCGTATCTTTAATATATAAGCAGTCGTCTTTCGAACGGATGTCTACATGTTTTTGTCACGTCGCCAAATTCAAACTGTTCGTGAAAACGAAAAAAAAAAAAAAAAAGAGCTACGAAGGAGAAAGCAGAACAAAATGGTAGATGGAACGTGTGTTTGAAATGTCCGGTCGAAATGATATTCAGTGCACGTCCATTCCTTTTTATTTAATTGTAAAATTTCGAAGGCGATCGTTGCTGTCAAGGCAACAACAACATGGGCGTTGGTTTGTTGTTCATGGAGACGTGTTCGCGGCCTCCGATAACATGTTGCCCTTTTTACACTTTATCGGAGGACTGTGTGGATTGAGCCGTGAAGAGATGCCGAACGTGCGTATCTCAAGGCCGGCAACGGCGTCTGGCAGGGTCTTTGTACAAATGCCGAAGATTTTGTTCCGGCGCACGTCCAATTGTGTGGGGGGACCGACGTTTGCGTGTGACGCTGCTTGAGACAAGCGCCAGAAAATTTTCCACATTGCAGATTTTATGAAATTCACCGTAAAAAAAAGAAAAAGTAACATAACGAGAAATACGCAGAAAATTTCGGTGAAAATAAGGAAACGGTTTTGTTGGATTAAAATACAGACAAGCTTATCGGGTTAAGAAGCAGGCTTACGTTATTCGTCAAGAACGCAAGTATTTTTGTAAATAAACACGCGTAAAGATACTTGTATCATCAGTTAAAAAAACAACAAAAACAGGCTTATTACAAAAGAAAAAACCAGAAAAACGTCGTTTTTCTTTTAGTAAATCACTCTACAAAACGTCCTGTTATTTGTAAGAAAACAGAGTTTATGTTAATCCCACATCCCAAACCTCTTTTTTTTTTTTGTTGGAGGGGGAGGGGGGGCTGCATAAACAGAGTAAACAAAGACAAATTACTGTAAAAACAAAACAAACAAAGACTTTTTTTATTTTTGCAATAATAGATGATCGAATCTAAATCTGTGAACGAAGCCATAGTCAAAATAAATTATTTTATGAAGGAATGTTTGTTCGCTCTACAACGGCTACAAAATAGACATGACCATTTTGTTCCCGACACTTTGCCTTTTGTTTTCTTTTTGTTCCGAAGTGCGCGAAAGCGCGTCTCCTGGCACGAGCTCTTGGTATTGACAGTGCTACGGCGGCATTTTGCTATCGGCTATTTCTTCGTATTTTTCCCGAGAGCGCGTGCAGTGGGCAGATTTCGGTAAAAAGAGGGTATGGCGGTTACATGAATGCCGCCTCTCTCCTGTGTGTGTGTGTGTGTGCGTGTGTGTGTGTCTGTCTGTCTGTGTGTGTGTGTGTGTGTGTGTGTGTGTGTGTGTGTGTGTGTGTGTGTGTGTGTGTGTGTGTGTGTGTGTGTGTGTGTGTGTGTGTGTGTGTGTGTGTGTGTCGTGTATGTGTTGGGGATCGGCGGAGGACGTTAGGTGGAAAATAATCGTCGCAGTAATTGAATAATTATCTAAAATCTTATAATTCGTATAGACTCTAATAGGAATCAGCATCAATACTGTATTTTTAACATGATTCATCGAATCAATATTGAAAGTTAATGAACGAATTTTCGTTAATAAATCTACTACGGTTTTTAGTGAATTCGCTGGATTAAGAGATGTAAACTATTCACTGGAAAATTTCGAAGGAATATTAAGTCGGAGTAATATTTGTTCAGCCTCTACGTGTTTATGCGACAAATGTCATGGCATTCGTAGAGGAGGGTGCGTGATTGGTTTGGTTGTAGTGTTGCTGTTATTTGTGTGTGGTTCCGTTGGTAGATGATTAGTGCATTGTGGCGCATTTAGAGCTTGAATGGTGAGATAAAATTTTACAGCGATAAATATATACCAGCGAACTGCGTCGCTGGGATTTATCGCTGTAAAACTTTTCTTGCAACCTGGAAAAAAACAGACAGCTTTTTCACAAACTTCCGGAACAGAAGCCCGTTTATTTGTTTATTTATTCACAAAAACTTGTTTCACATTTTTACGGAACAGAAACTGTTTTTCTACTAGGCTGGGCAACAGAAAGTCAGTGATATTACAGAAAAAACAGAAACCGGAATAAATATTATTATTATTATTATTATAAATTATTATTATTTATTTTTACAAAAATGACGGAAACAGAGACAGGCGAAAACAGATAATTTGTGGCAAGAGAACTCCCAAGCTTCTTATGTTTTTTTGTGTGTTCTTTACACAGTTACTTTTTTACAGTGTGTGCGTTTTGTAAAATTTAACGTTTTAAGTTGAATGCAAAATAAACGACGTGACAGACGCGAGATAGGAAAAGCACGGTTGATTATACGGAATGATGTGTGTGTGTAATAAAACGGATGATGGATGTGCCATTTCTGTCTGGTATTTTCCTCCTCTTCGGCCTTTTTTTCCTTTTTTTTGCCCTCAAAATTGAAATTTAGCTTAGAATGTTTGGTTATAGAAGCCACAGATAGTTTGGGACAAATAGTTGAACAACTACACAATTGTATTTCCAGAGAAATTAAAAAAACACGATTATTTGTTTGTTAGGATTAAACTTATTTTTGTAACTGCCACAGAAAGGCAGGTCACAGACGTCAGAACATCAAAACTGAATTAAATACTAGCTAGATGGCGCAAGCCGCCGCCCGACTCAAAGGATACACAAAGCTTTTTCTGTCCTTCAAGCGTGCGTACGAAGGCGCTCTACTATGCTGGTGCACGAGGCTCCCAGCTTTACTATCATTCCAACGCCTTCAATGTCATATTGTACACATAATAATGCCAATCGAACTCAAACAGCCAGAGCCGTCATCGACGCGTTGTCGATATTTTCGGGGCAATATTATTGCCCCGAAAATATCGACAACGCGTCGATGACGGTTCAACAAGACAAAACACTGGGCTCAACGTTTTCTTGTCTTCTTTATTATAAAGAAGACAAGAAAACTTTGAAGCTAGTGTTTTGTACCGTCTTACAGTTCCAGTTGGAGACATTGAACTGTACTGTACAATGTGGTCTGTCCTTGACTATACACGTTTTGCTCCGAGGACAGCGTCTTGACATTCAAGAGAGAGCTGTGCTGCTTGCGTCTAATTGCCTCTTGAATTCGTTAATTGGTGACTGAGTTACGTTAGCCGACGATACGCCTTCCCTTCGTGGTCGTGACAGCATTTGAAACGGCGCCAGCCAGCAGTTCGTTTTCTTTGTGTTCTTGAGAGCGGGAAAACCGTCGCTTACGGCTAATTTCTGCGAAGGGGCGGATGTAACTCTGGTGCAATGTACCAGGGAAATAGAACGAAGGGCTCGGCTGCCCGATGAAACAGAAAGCCGCCGTCATGAGGAGAAAGTATTAACAAACTGTGCCACATAGGCGGGCGACCTTGGCTGCGTGCTGGAGTCAGTTAGAGTTCACTTTCGGGGTTCACATATATCGATGGGCTATGTTTTTCTTTTTTTGAAGGATCAGGCAGCCATTTGATCTAGCACCGAAAACACGCGATCTTGAGTTGATTACGCTGTATAGGCTGGTCACTTAGTTCATTTATTTACATAATGTATATTCTGTAACGTTTGTGTGTACATCTTGAGATTTAAAACAATACCGAGGGTGTAGACCTAATTTTTCTAGCTGCTGCCTTTGATGGTCATTATGGATTTCCTTAGGTCGATTCTTTCTCTAGCGATCATGCATTTTTGTTTTTTCTGAGTTGCTTTTGGGTTTTGTGACACCCGTCGTTCTCTGAATCCAGGAATAGTTTACTTAGCTTCACTGCGGCACGTGCTCTGCGGTGCATCCACTCGGGCATTTGACGGTTAGTGACAAAATGATTCGTAAGTTGTCGACACGAATGGGCAATGATGGTGTTGTTTTTTATGTATTTATTTTTAGTGACGTGTAAGAGATGAAGCATAGTGTCACTCGCACCCAGTGTTCTTGCGATCATAAGGTTGCAGGTACACGACCGTGCCATAAGCGAGTATTGTATCGCGGGCGTGGTGTTAAAGGCAGCCTACGTTTATTTGAGCCCATTTGTCGTCGTCGATCGGCGGTCCGGAACACAATATTCGTCTTTACAACGTAAATTATACAGAGTGATGATTTCACTGCGTAAAATATGATTTCCTGCATGTGTTTATGAATCACTGGACGTCAAACATTGTCGCACATTCTGGGAATAATCCGCAAGTGTTGGCAGCATTTACAATACATGAATTAACGTTCGAATCCAGACAGCTATACTTTATTCGATAAGCCAGATATATGCCAAAATACTATGAGTAAGCATTAAAAAAAAAAGTCAGTGGTTTTGGAGAAGCTGTAATTCTGGCAGGGATCGTCTTATAGCACTCATAAACACGACGTAGAAAATGGTTATCGGCATCATCCGTTACAGTGAACGTTTTGTTGACAATAACGGACTATGCTAGGTCACTGTAGCAGCCTACCGCATCGAAATGCATTCGCGTAAAGCGCGTATCCGGGATGATGATGATGATGTAACCGGGATAAGGTGTTATCCCTCCACGACGGGCGCGAGAGATGAAGATGAGGATGCGGATGAGAACTGGAAGAGGAGCGATCACTCACCGTCAGCCCGCGCCCAATCGGACGTCACCATCAACATCAGCATCATCAGGAGAAGTCTCCGCTGCACCGCCGCCGATGCTCGGAAGATGGCGAGTTCTCCGGCGTCCCTCACGTCACCGGCGCGGAGCGCCCGACAAACCGACCACATCCTCGGTGTCGGCGTGATTCACCTTGAGATCCGAACGCGCACGATTCACTTCCCCGATCGCCGCACAATCGTCATGCCGTCGCCGCGGCACGAGCTGACGGAAACAGCATCCGTGGACTCGAAGATACCGCACCACGAGCGAGCCAACCTCCCGTTATCCAAGCACTCGACGTTTTCTCTCGCGTTCACACTGGGTTCGGTGTCGTGGTCGTCGGGTGTGGTGATCTGCTGGCAGTCGGTGACGACGACGACGGTGCCGACGATCGCGAAGTGGACATGGCTTCGGGGCGACGCTGCGTCGGAGAGCGACGCAGCAGCAGCGGCGGTGGTGGTGCTTGCCGATGGCACGCCGACGGGGAAAAAAGCGCGGCTGCACTGCCTGCCTGCCTGCAGCTCGCCGGCCTCGCCGTCGCGCGCTTTCGCGGCGGAGGAAAAAAGCGCGCGCAGCGCCGCCACGTGCTTCGGAGCGGCGGGGGATGATGGCGATTTTGCGCGCGTAAACGCCGCGCAGGTGGTCACGTGGTTTGTGACGTACGTCGACGGTGCCGCCGTCGTTTCTGTTTTTGGTGGGGGTGGTTTTCTTCTGGTGGGAGGCTGCTTGCGCGGTGCTGGAGTTTTGTGTTTTTTGGGATTTATTTCGTGAGTGCAGATGGCTGTCGTGTGGAGCTGATTTCGTCTTATTCTTTTTTCTTCATTTTTTTATATATTTGTTTTATGAGAGGGAGGGGAAGGCACCCGCATCTGAGGTTGCTTGGTGGGTCTGTGGTAGTACGTCTGGGTCGGTGAAAATGTCTCTTGCCTGAAGTCACTTCCGGGTCGCCTTCCTGAGAAAAAGTAGGTGGAACCTGCAAAAAAAGAAAGAAGAAAGAACCGTAATAATTTTTTGTATTAAGTTTTCCTTGTCTAACTACCCGGGTACCGAGAGTCACCTTTACACGTACGCGGTTTTGTGATAGGAAAGAATGCGGCTATATAAATTTAAATGCCCCAAAATTGAAAAAAGAAAAAGAAAAAATTGCCGGGTATGGTTAAATAGGGCTTTAACGAATGTGCAAGTGTGACACATCGTCGTGAGGCTCTGTCGACAGTCGGTCGTCGGTCGAAAATGTATGATGCCAGTGATTCACCGCTACGGACAAAAATACAGGCAGGAAAGAGAGCTTCCTGCTCCGATATCAACCGACTAGCACGCTACCGAATGCCCAAACCGCGCTTTACTCCCCCGTGGAAAGTGTCGAGACTTTGTCCGTAGAGCAACCATGTTGGATATTTAATCGCTCGATCTGATCATAATAGAGCAATATTACCTCCGATGTTCACGCTTTTGGCAAATACAATCCTGATGTAAACTAAAAAAAAAATAAAAATATCGCCGGTTTTTTGTTGTCTGTTGAAAACGAACTTACGGCGACAGCCGAGACGCTGCACACGGTTGCACTGCAGTGCTAAACTCCCGCTAAATTTAGTGGACGGCAACCATGTAGCCCGGAGGGGGGGGGGCATGCCCCCCCCCCTCGAAATTTTCCATTTTGCTGGGGCCTCCTCTCCCCCTCCCCCTGATACAGCATTTTGCCATGGGCAGGCCACCCCCGAAACAAAATCCTGGCTACGTGCCTGGTGGACGGTGTTCGTGTGCGACACTGTGACGTCACGTGACAGCATATGACGTAACGCGACAGTGACGTCACGACACTGGTTCGCGGCTAAATTTAACGGATAAATGTTCCCGCCATATTTATCGGGCCAGGACTGAGATTATACGTATTTCGTTGCGGGCCGCTGCGAAATCTCGCCGATAAGGGCCAGCTGTAAAAATGAAAGAATTTATATATGTGCGTCAGCCGTGGCATAAGCGCATTCGTGTTTCACGTCAACGGCGCGAAAAGAGAACGTCATTGGAGGAGTCATTGGTGTAGCTGTTTCGTCTGCTTTTTTTGTCGTGCAGGATGATGGAGCTGGTGGCCTTCGCGTTAATTGATCGTTTATGCGGCAGCTTGGCTTCCAGCCTGACGCCCGTGATTGACAGCGGTGCCTTTAGCCAAGTGTTGGCTTCCATTGTCTGGAATAACTTTGGTCTGGCGATGCTGCTCGGGGTACGGGCTCAGGTGCATTGTTTTTGAGAACGCTGCACGTATCCTCTCGTAATATGAGCCGCAGCCTCGAGAAAGAAACCGAATCTGAAACAACATACAACTCTTCTCCTGGCTCAGAAAGGCTCCAAAAATGAACCACTTCTCGAAGAACAATAGTAGTATTTTGTTATCCTAAAAACTTGAACTTCTTGCTGTCCCATGCTGTTGTTGGGAGCTTTACCAGCCTCAACAAAACCGCCTGAAACATTGTCTGTTTTTGGTCATACTATCAGATGCATTGTTGGAGAGGAGAGAAGGAAACATACCCCTCGCTCCACCATTCGGCCTACTTGCTCCTCCCCAGCCTTCCTTTCCCTCGCCCTGACCTGTCACCGATCTGCCACGGATGCATATAAAATAAAACCCATATTACTCGCACTAAAAAAAAAAAAAAAAAAAAACTTTATTAGCGAAATTTGAGGTACTCTGGGTGGCTCGCAAGGCTAGGCAGATACGTTTCGAATGTGCAGGCTGAACAAGACAAGAAACTCGTAGGTGCGAAGCTCGGAGGGAAGCGAACAATACAACACTCCGTGTTAAATTGCCGTTTTTTTTTTGTTTGTTTTAGGGAAAAAAAACATAAAAAACAATGTATTTTGCCAACGAGTGGACACTTTATCTTTCAAATATTTATCAGTCAGGCGTGTCCGGTGTGTACACAGAAAAATATTAGTATCCTTTCTTCTCTGCGCCACCCTTCTTGTCAAGCGAGTCCTTCCTCCAGAACTTCCATGTAGCCCACACCCACACTGGCGCCATTTTTATCTGCCGGACATTGTTTGAGTTGGGCGCCCCACACCTCCTCGACTGTCCGGCCTCGCCCCGACTGTATCCTTCGCCAGTCACTCAGGATCAAAAGAAAGAAAGGAGCAAGATTGGCAATGCAGGGCGAGATTAGCCTCGGCGACGGATTTCGCTAATCTCCCGTCCCACTTTAGTGTGCACAGGTTCGTGAGCCACGCAGCTGTTTCGCTCTTCTACGTTTGTGAAACGCTAGAGGTGGAAGGAGCGTGGAGGGAGGGGGACCATTTGCAGCGGCTTTGCCGAGATTTGAGTGAAAGGGGGAGATCTCGAAATTGGCGCGAGGTGTCAATTATGTTTCACGCTTTTCTCTTGGTTCCCTTTGTTGTAGTGTGTTGCTCGCCGGGGTTTTTTGAGCCAAGGTACCCTGACGTCTACGGAGAGAAAAATATGCGGTGACGCGCGGAGCCGTCGTTTCAATCTTTTTGAACTTCTGAAACGTTCGTGACCCCAAACGATTTAAACATGTCAAACCCCCCCCCCCCTTTTTTCCTTTCCCTTAAAAAAAAAAAAAACCCGGTGTTTTGAGTTGTTTGATACAGTAGTGCTTTCATAGCGGAGGGGCGGGGAAAAAGGGGGGGGGGGAGAGGGGGGGTAGTTAACTACACTGAAATTTTAATTTTTGTTCACAGTAAATTCACGCTGCGATCCATGCGTGTCTTGCCACGTACTCTTTCTCCAACCGCGAATATTCACGATTGTATTGCGTGCATGCATGATGTGCATAGGCGTTTTACGAGTTTATGCGAGGATTTTCGTCCGCGTAAGTTACGTGATTTGTATGTACTATTTCGCGGACAATATGAGCTGAAACAGTCCCCGCGTCCGTGGCGTACACCAGCCCGTTTCTTAAAAGAGCAGTGGTCCCAACTATAGAACGGAATGTGAAATCGAGGTCTCATACTTAGTGACTATTTGAAGAATTGAGATACAATAAAGCTTGTGGAGACCGCGCAGACGCATAAAAAGACCGGATCAAGTGAAACACCCGATGCCGTCTTTTTTTTTTTTTTCTGCTTATATCGTCCGGCGGGGTGGGTGTACGTACAGTCGGCACGGAATGAAACGCGAACAGTGGGTGCATGGTCTTCGCTAGATGCTGCACCACCTGAACCAGATGGTTGCTGCAAGAAGATGGCTCCTCCTTCGATGTGTTAGACTCTTGCTCAGTGCATCCAAACCTTCGGTGTTGCGTCTCTAGGTGACTCAGCGTGGGTCGAAAACCATGCTCTCTTTGTTCGCGTTTCATTCCGTGCCGACTGTACATTAACTTTGATTGAATCAACTGTCGTGCAGTGTATACCGACGTATATATGTAGTGCCACCATTCCCCATTTTACTATACGTTCTTCTATTCAAGTGAGCAATGACAATTGAAAAGTGGCCCCACCACCAGCCTTTTCAATGGAGTACAACAGGGGAAGTGCTAAACTCGACGTAACGCTTCGTTCCTACGAATTCGGTAATATACCTCCCTCTATAATTACGCCGCCTGTAACGCGTCTCCGACTGGTGTGTTTGACGTCCTATCCTATCGCTCCACACCGATAGGGGTCCCAAAATAACAACATAGGACGTCAAAACAACAACAACAACAACCAATATGGTGTATGTAACATGTATGTTTTGATGTCGCGATCCTGGCGGTTCGTCGTAGGAAGTGTTGGCGAAAAGCACGAGCGAACGCAAGTGTCGCTGTTGTTGCGGTGTCCCGCGTCCCAACTTCATTTCTTCAAATCGTTTTCTTCATTTTTTCTTAATTATTTACTCTTTTTTAAGTATCTTAGCTTAGCAGAGTCAGGTTGAGAGACGATAGACAGAAAGTCCCATAACGGGTGACGCAGATCGTTCGCGCGGCCTGGAGCAGCTGTGTTCGCGGATTGAACCGCGGAATAACAGTCATCATCATCGGTCTGAACGACACTTTGTCCACCTTGTCGCGTTTCTCATCGCGCGCGAAGCTGCCATGTCTCATAAAGAATGCAAGGTGCTACGTTCGGTAACGCTAATTGCGCCTGATATCGGCAAACTATCGGCGCGCGTAAAAGAGAGAGAGAGGTGTTACAAAAGCTTTCGCAAAGCTGGATATGGGAAAGGGAAACAGTTAGAGGGAGAGGGGGAACACTCGCCGGCGCCGCCTTCGCGCTTTCCTGTATCGATCGCATTGACAGATTTCGTCGCTGGCGTCATTGTTTCTACGACATTTTTTTATGTTGGTGCGCCTCGTGTTGTTAATTTCTTTTCCAGCAAACTCCTGGTTGGCTGTGTTTATTTATTATCTATATGTATTACTCCTCAGCTCATGCAGCTGTCCGGTTGACTGAAGGGAAATGCGCAATTGCCCGTTTCAGTAGTTTTTTTTTTTTTAGATCGTTTACGTTGTTTTTGGTTCGTTCGTTGTTTCGCTTTACTTCTTTTTTCGAGTGTTATTAGCTTTTTTGAACTTTTTACGGTTCGCCTCCGGTCCCTCCCTCTGCGTTTTATACAGGGTTCTTTTGGATCGATGGTACCTTGGGGATTGGGGAGAGCGAAGAAGATGGAAAGACGGTCCTAATACATAATAACTGAGGACGAAGGTGGCGGGATTGATGTGGTTCGCGGGAGATTTTGAGAGCGCAGAAAATCCGTACGACGTCGCCACGCACGCTTTTTCTTCCAGGTTCATTGACTCGCCACGCCGCCGTGCGTGCGCGCTTTTTCTTGCCACGGTGGTTTGTAGCGGTGGTGGTTGATAGCGGCGTGGACCATGTTTGTACAGTGCGGGGTTATAGATACCCGCCCTGGCAAGGTTGGGATTGGCTTCTTCGGTCGTTCACTCCCGTCGTGACAAACGCGATACGTATACAACGCCAATCGTTTTCCGCGAATTTGGTCTGTTCGTGAGTCTCGGAAGATTATTTTTGTCTGTGTATTAAAGGTGCGCTTCGTGGATTTCCTTTACATGAATTGGCGTTCCACGGTTTGCTGTAAAAGGTGTCAGGTGTCAACTGCAGAGGGCTTAAATTTCGTGCTGCCTTTTGGCATTTTTTATTTTTTAATTTTTACTTTTCTTTTTGTTATTGTCGTTGAAGTGATCGGTTAAGATCGAAACGAAGAACTGTTTCCACTCGTTCCAGTATAGTGCCCGAGAAACTAGATTTGCTTTCGCCATGCTTTTAGTTTCGCGCATATTAAAACAACAACAATCTTTTGGGCAAGAGGAGTGTTGTGTTAGGACATGTTAATAAAGTAATACCTGCCACCTCTCTGTACAAAAACACGTCACAGAAAAAAAAATGGATGAGAGTTGGATTGAGGGGGGCGGGAACATTACAAGTAATGACTGATATTTCTGCAGTGCGGAAAAACGCGAGCATCCTTTCAAATTCAAAGCAGAAAAATCGCGATGAGACGACGGATTTCATCACCAGTCGCATTTTCTCACTTGAACGGGTTTGAGCCACAATATGTTTTTCGGCGACTTCCTAATTTAATTCCATTGAGACGGTTGTAAGCTCTCAGCACGACTGGATTCTTTACCCTCAGAGACATCGAAAACACGACAAAAGTGCCCTCTCTGATATCGTCCTACCTACATAGATACTCGCATGGCATCGCGAGCAGAGTTTGCATGCAATTCGTAGTGTATCTGAATGCGGTATTGAGGCCGCTTTCGTATATATATTTATTTTGTTTTTCTGCCAGGGGGGCAACCGATTACTCAGTGCAGCGGATCGCCGCGCGCGTGTCGCGGCCGGTGATGATGCGATCTAGGGGCCGCTGTGGCGTAGCCGTGGTGCAGTAGCCGCGGTTCGTCGCGCCGCGGTCTGCTTCGCTTTCTCGTACGCGCGTGAGTGTGTATGTGTGGGAGAGTTGCGTCGATTTGGAGTTTCGCGCTCCGCTGGTGCGTTAACGCGGCACTCGTCGAAACTCGCGAGGCACGGAGGGGCAAGTGTAGCTCGGCGAGCTTCACGCTGAATGGCCTTTTTCACTCCCGACACCGCGTATACGACTCTCCCGGCACATACCGTGCTTATGTGTATCTCACGTGTTTCTTTTTCTCTCTGTTCGTCCAATGTGCGCTGTTTTTCTCATTACGTCTAGTCTACCGACCCGGCAAGCTTACTCGCGTTTACACCAATGCAGGACGCTGCAGGAGCTAGAATATATTTTCTTGTTAATGTATTCTCGCCACGCGTGAAATGACAACGAACAACGTCCTAAGTCGGGGAGAGTATATCATACGTATATAAGCGTCGGAGTATACATGACTTACATTGACGTCAGATCAGCCGCCATTGCTCCGGACCATGTTCCGGTGTCCGTATTTTCTGCAGCATACATTTGGCACCATCGAATTTTTTCTCGGCAAGGTTTGCCGAGAGGAACACATTCGAAGGTGCATAATGTGTGCTGCAGAAGGTACGAGCACACGAATGGTACGGAGTAATGGCGGCTGGTTACGGTGCCGTACGACGTCACGTTCAAGGCATGTATATGCCCATTCAAGGTGAGAATGAATTGACTTTGTTTTTGTCCTATTCGTGCTTGTTTCCTTTCTGACACGCTTTTCGATAAAATGTACGTCTTTTTTTTTCGTACTTTATGCGATCACCAACTAATGTACACGTACTCGCTTCTTGAACTATCATTATTGTGAGTAACGATTTCTGTGCTAGATAGCGACTCAATGAACTAGGACGGTGAACAGATCATACCGGTCAAGATGAGCACCGGTAATAGTGCCATTGAGATCACGGCTTAACTCGACGTCAGTGTCGACGAGTCATTCGCGAGTAGTTGGTTTGCACGTGATGGGCTCACGCTGACATTTTGCCGAGCGCTTGGCGTCGACTCCGTACACCTTGAATGCCGGTTCTCGAGGTTGATTTGAAGACGGCTGTGCTGTAGCTACAGCCACCAAATAGGATACACTTTAGAGAATCGGCCCTCTATTTCCCCTTTGGCGAATCGTCATACGAATCGTTATAGCGATTCGTTACACGACTCGTTACTTCGAATCGTTACAGATTCGAAAATGCCATATTTTCTTGCAGCATTGGATACGGTGTTAGAAAGATCCGTCGAGATCGTTTTTGCTCTGTCACTGACTGTTTTAACATTTCCATTGTAACGGAAAACATTTTCCTGCGATTTCAGATAAAACTACACAAAAAAAAGAATGGCAACAATGGTTTTGAGCATTAAGATGACCCAAGTCTCGTTACTCTGACGCGAAGCTTATTTAGGGGCCGTAGCTCGAACGGAGAACTAAACTCTAAGGGTGAGTGCCAGCGAATTCATTGGCTTAGGTCCGCAGGTGATGTGGAAAACGAAAACGCCCGGCGCATAATTTTTAAGTAGAAGGTGTACATCTCGGAGGGTAAACGGAGGAGCGGCAGGTGCTGGACCGCGACGTGACTGACCTCCAAAGCCGGAGTGCGTGGCTCAGGGAGATAAAACAAAGATGTGGCGCGAAAGCGGACATGTGGGGTCGATTGCACCCATGCAGGCTGCAAGGAGGTCCCGCGCTAAGAAAACGCCATGATGAGGTTCTTTTTTGTTCTTTTTTTTTTGGAAAGGGGGAGGAGTGTACTTTCCTGAAATTTGCGAGAAAGTTTCGATGGACAACGGACAAGAACGACTTCTCTGCACGCACGCAATTGCCCTCTATTTTTATTTCTCTTTTATTTAATGTGCTTTCAGTGCAGATAATATATTTTTTTTTTATTACGCTGATACCGCTGTTTAGGTGTACACACACCATGTTTCTAACGTGTCGCTGATAACTTAACGACGATAAAATCAGGTTACCCCAGGAAATGCATCTAAATTCATGTGTGTGTGTGTATTTGTGTGTGTGTGTATGTGTGGAATTTTTTTACTGTCGCATAATTCGTGGGGCAGCAAACCGAGCAATTTTTTGCGAGTTGATGTGTGTTAATACAACTAAAAATGAGAACACGTTTAAAAAAAATGAATATAAGATTTCGTTCACCACGGGGCATGCACGTGATGTTCGTTTAATTTGAGGGCTTACCTGTTCTCGGCGGCTTCTCGTGTAAGGGTGCTCCGGTTTGCCGTCCGGAGAATCAGGGTCACGTGACGGGTCCCACGTACTCCGCGCTGCCCGCGAGGCGAAAGGTGTCTCGGCTCTCGAAGGGCAGCTTTGGAAGGGCAGATAGTCCCCGAAGGCTGGTCACTTGGTCGTCGGCATGGGGCAGGTTGAAGAGAAAGTGCCTCCCTGCGAAAGAGGCGCTGAAAGATTGCGGTCGCGCCAAGAGGAGGGTCATTTGTAAGGGAAACACGCTATTCAGAAGAAAGAGAAGATAAACTTCCTCGCAGTGTTATTTTTCTCGCACAACATCTAGAGAGCCTGTCAACGCAACCGCGTCAGCATCACAGATGCAGCACCTGAGCGAATCATTCAATCCCGAAAACATTCCTGATGATACGCATGTGGGGACACCAATCATTCCCCTTCGTCGTGTTGCTCACAATGTCAGTGCATCCAGTGCACATTGGGTTTTAGAACTGGTGACGTTTGGCTTAGGTCTACAGAAATCGAAAGCGCGCGAACATAGGTTCTGCGCTTTCCATTTCTGGAGATTTTTATGCTCCCCACTCGCAGTTGTCACAGTCATTGGGAAACCATAGGGTTTCCAGGAATTTCTATAGCACACGTGTCGCGCGTCTGATACAGATCACTCGAGATTGGGATTTGGGACTCAACTCCCAAATCACAATCACGTTGAAAAAAAAAAAAGGCAGCGGATATACGTGTCGTAAAGTCTGTCACAGATCGACGGAATGATCTGCATTTCGAACTGCAGGTAGTGCGTTTCTTGTATCACAACGGCGCGCTCAGATTCAAGAACATAATATACACGCTACCCTTATACCTTCCATTAAATAACGGCGTGACTATACGGCCGAGGAATCGTTGTGTTTGCAACCAAGGAGACATTAACAGTGTCAACAGTGTCCACAGCCATCGAGTTCACTGTGCGCCACGGTTAGCGAACTGAACACGAACATGATGTGGGCCTCCTTTTTTGGCGTTCTACTCATTGTGTGAAGCAGCGAAAAATTTCATATTTAGCTCCCAAGTTTTTAGTTCCCGGAAGGCACATTTTACCGCACAAAGTTTTGAATTGGATCCATTCATTTGTTAGTGAAGGCCGATAGAAAGTTTGAAACCAGGGGTCTATTGTTCGTTTACCACGCTCTCCAACCGACAGCCTTTCCGAGTCTGTTGGCGTTTCGAGTGCTCTATATATTAATGCCCTCAAATACCAATCATTGCCCCTCCTCTAATCAGTTCAGACAATGAAAAGAGTCAACACATTGTTTTCGCGTGTCGTCATCGCAACATGCTGGCGATCATTTCTACTTTGGAGCTACCAGAAAAAAAAGTGAAAGCCGTTTACAACTCTCTGTAACGCCGAATTAGAGCGCGGCTCTTGAGGAGGAGGGGAAGGCACGGGGGGGGGGGGGGTCACGTGACCCCGGAGGAGTGGTTCACGTGGCCTGGGGGTCACGTATGACCTCGAGGAGGGGGGGGATTTTCCCCGCTAAAATTTATCGGGGAAAATGTTCCGCTAAATTTAGCGAGGAAAATTACCCATCATGCACCGCGCGGTTACGCCGACGCCGACGCCGACGGCGACGCCGCTCAAGCCGGAAACGGGCGCCTAAGAGCTGCGCTCTAAAACAAATTCGATGGTGCAAATTGTACGCCTCAAAGAGGCATACGTGCTCAGCTACAAGGCCACACTACAACGGTAGCTGATGTTTTTATACCTCTAATAAATAAGCAGGCTTATAAAAAGAAATCCGCCCCCCCCCCCCCCTATTTGTTTTTGCCACACGAGACGGCACAGTTATTAGGGCACAATGCCGATCGCCTTTTCTGATTGGTTGAACCGATTAGTGGAAGACGGATGTTCGGCGTTTCGGGTGCATCGCGGCGCAGCACGCACGCTGAAGCTTCTGAGGGTCGCTACCTTCGCGTAGCGACCGAATGTATCGGTACGCAAAATGCTTTTGCGACGATGTTTTTGCTCGTTAGAGGCCAAATGCTCGGCGGTGTAGTAGCGCGCATTGTGCAGGTGCGCTTCCGCTATCTTCGGCGAAGCGACCAGGAAGAGACGGGCGACGTGCCGAGCGTGTCAAGTGATTGTTAATGAAGGGTGCGTTACCCCCGCGCTCGTTTCATCGGCCTGCCTTTATTGATTCCGCGCCCGCAGCGGCCCCGCGCGGGCGTGCCTCTCGCTGGCACGGCGACGCCGCTCGGATCTTGGGCTCAACCTGCCTTTGTTTAAGTACGCTTCGACCGCCGGTTACTGCAATTTCAGGGATATACGACACTAAAAAAGACAACGCTACGCGCTACTTGTTTGTGGGGCACTCGTATCAATCGAGTACTGAACGACACAAACTCTACACTGGCGTGTTCCAAATATCACCAAAAACTGCACTCTAAAAAAAAAAAAACAACACACACACACAAAAAATGGAAAACCGGAAACGTGTTAGCCAATGACGAAACTCAGAATTAGATTTGAAAAATGCGCTACGGGCAGGGACAGGCTAGTCTTGACGGCGTTAGCTGACAGGAACGCCGTAAAACGAATCTCGAAGCAATGGGCGTGAATGTAACAACTAATAAGAAGGCACGTCTGCGTTTCTGAAGTTTTCAGTGAATATAAGAATGTCGCCAGTGAACTGCTTCTTAGGTGCTAAAATAAATGAGCGATCGAGCGAAACAAAATCCACTATGGCGTATTTAGAATTTCATCCGGAACTGTGTAACAAGCTCTACAGGCATCGACTGTCCCCACAGAGAAAGTGACGGGATCTGGGAAATCTTACTGTAACGGCGTTTGTCAGAATTCACGATTGGCTCTTTGTTGTTCTTATCGCGTGTCGTGTTGTGTTCTTATTTGCTGTCTACTAATATTGCGATGATCAGAACTGGACACAACCATTTTCCGTCCGTCATTTGTCAGCGACCATTTTTCGAATATTTTATTTATTATTTATTTATTACTCGACTCGCTTACGCAGGGACTAGGTGGTGTTGTCGCTGACAGCTTAACAAACGCGTGGCGTATTACGTTGACGCTTGTTGCTTCGTGATTCGCTCTTTAGCGATCTCACCGACTAAAAGCCGCAACCTCAGCCGACCGAGGAAAGGCGGAAATCTCCCGTATCCAGACATGCTATACTTGCGTTGATATTGGGAGCACGGCTAGCGTGTTCTCACTGGCGTCCGTGCTTGGCGTCCGAGCAGAAGCAGAATATATTTTCCGGTCCAAACGTTACGTCTGCGCACACGATTCGCGGCCCCTCCACCGATAGGTCCCCGCTCCGCAGTGATTTGGTCCTCTCGCGGTCTCTGTATATGAGCGGCCGGGGGTTTGTTCATACGCAGCACGGCGTAGTTTTGGCGCGCAGAACATGGCCCCCTAATGCGTCATTATGTACGAATGAAGAGCTTTTCAGTGAGCTTTCTTTAAAGTTGCCTCACTACTCTTTACCAGTTAGGATCAAAGATGTTATGAGAATGACACGATCGCGAACAACGAAACGCTAGACCCACGAAAAAGTCATATTTACGGGAAGGTATGGCGGGAAGGACTGTCTCAAGGGACGTTTTGGTGGACGAGCATTTTACACGCAGTCACACCATTAGGAGGGTACTACAGTCCGAGTATTTTTGTACAATAAGTGGCAAGACTGAAACATAATACGATTAATTGACGTATTTAAAAACAACTGCACAAAAGCAGTTTTTTGTTTTGCTGTTACAAAATAACAATTTGGTTCCATATAATTGCCAGGTCGGGCTTCTCGTGACCATGCATCTTTCTAAAGAAGATGTATTTCAGTTTTTCTGCTTACATTCGGAATATAATTATAAGGTGTCCGCAAATTGCTGATATTGGATGGTCAATACGTGGGCATAATCTACCGGAGTAAAGGTCCCTTCGCTTCCCCGCCCGTTTATTATTATTACTTTTTCTTTTGCTCAGGAGGTGGTACTATAGAACGCCGAAGAGAGAATCGATAAATGAATCAGACTATTGCCTCATCAATCACGCCGACGGGCGCGCGGACCTTGTTTGAGCGGTCAGCTTTGTCCGAGGTGAAAGGCCCGTGCTCGGCTGCCAAAGCATCACACGAAAGAATGACTTTGGGCGCGCTACTACATCATTTTTTGCTTCTTTTTGCGCGCACACCCGTTCAATTCTTGTGTCGGAGTAATTTTTCGAGGCTCTTTTATAACCTTCTCGAAGTTTTCATTAGCAACGGGCGTGCACATTCAGCGGTACTGTCATTGTCGTCTACAACTTTAGAACGGCAGTGATTTCCGGATTATGACAGAGGCTGCATGTTTTCGGTGTTTATTCTCACGTCGATTAGGTGTTTTCCGGTGTCTGTCTTCGGTGTCGGAAGGAATTATAGATGAGGGGCTTCTTCAGCCTCTTTGAATCATGCGCCCCTGTCCCGAATACGTTCAAAACATCCTGATACCGATAAGGGAAGGGGATAAGGGGAGGCACTTTCCTTTAGATGCAGCCACGCGAACTGTTCAACGTGGCCTGTGTTACGAGTCAAAATAAAATAAAACGGTAGGTTAAGATCTCGTTCTGTAAATCTTGGGTTTTTCTTAGTCCAGGTCATCGGTGTGTACCGAAAACACGAGACCCTAATTTCGACCAGTTTTGTACAAGTTACTTTATAAAAAGAGTAATCGATTACAATTACAATTACTCTCCGGTTAAGAAAAGTATTAAGTTACATCTCTTGATTACTTGAGAAGAAATGTAATTGACCGTTACTCGAAAAACTATGCAGTTACTTGTCCGATCACTTATGATTTTCAGAACAACAAAATTTTTCTGCCAGTTTGAAAACGGGTCTTTCGTACTGACTGTTATTGGATAATGGTCCTAATGGCCCGTTCACACACTTGCAACCGAGTAGGACCGACTGAGACGAAACCGGTATTTTAAGCCACTTCGCGACGACGTAGGACCGGTTGCGCTGCTGCTGAGCCGGTCCTAAGCCGTTGCAATTGGCTTAAAAACCGGTCTTGTCTCAGTTGGTCCTACACGGTTGCAAGTATGTGCACGGGACTTAAATTTGACAATATCTTCTTTTAGTTAGCTTGGAGTCACAAAATGTAAACATGCTTTATACCTTTTTTTTTTAAGGGAGAGGAGAAAGGGCGTTTGTAAAGGCATTTTTCTTTTAGGGTAAGAGCCTGACCTCCTTTCGTACAGCTCGGGAACAATCGCTTGTTTGCTCGCCATATATAAAAGCGGGTAAAGTGGACATATTGCAGCATTTTTAGCTCGAACTGTGATGACCAACTAGTCGTAAGCTCGGAAACCAAGGGGGGGGGGGGGGACCGAGGAAGTTGAAAAAAATAGTAACGGTTAGAAGTAATTTTACTATTTTTATAAGTAATTAGATTACTCTTCTGATTACTACTTAATAAGATTAATAAAATGATTACTTGTAATGAGTATAGCGTTAAGACAAATACTGTCATAACTAATGACAGGGTTTGTGGCTGAATGATTTTTCTGCTGGTTGTTCTAATTGAACGTGCTGCGCTCTTATGGCTGCTCGGTGACGATGAGATGATTGGGCCATAGCGCCGCCATTCCGCCTAAACGTACTCGAGTATGAATGTACAAAAATGGTGACATATATGGGTACCTTTACGAGCAGGGCTGGCGAGATGGGGCGTCGTATCCGTTCTGCACTGAATGCCCGTCCAATGCTCCCGCGCAGCACTGCAGCTCCCTTTCGTTTTCCAGGCGTCCGGAAGATCTAGCTGGGGGTGCGTGGTCCAGGCTCCTTCCTCCGTCCGTTGGCACTCCACCGTGGATCCGGAGTTCGGACCGAGGTCCGAACGCCCTATCTTCCGCCATCGTTTTTTTGTACCCCCAGACACTTAACATGCAGCAAGACACGCACACACCATGTACACACTCATTCACACGCACCCACAACGCCGATTGCCAGTGACCAGAGCAGATTTCGAGCAGAAGTTTCACGTTTCACTCGGCTCAATTTGCCAGTAGTGACCAAGCTTCGGTAAGCTTTCAGAATTGCTGACTACTTATTTCATGACCCGTGTAAAGTCCATAGGTTTCTCAGTTACTGTTAGATGCGGAATATGAGGACGGGGAAACCGAGTGGTATACAGAATCTCAGTGACCTCACACTGTGGTCTCTCGTATTTTGTATTACGTGGCAGGGGGATTGGGGATGGTGATGTGCCATAGGTATAGTAGAATATCTCTATACCATAAATCCGCATGTTGCCTTTTTAATAAGGCCGTGATAGAACTGTAGTGAAACCATGGTACTACGTAGGATATAAAGAGGAAGTGATCAAAAGGAAAATGGCCGGAGGACCAAGGCTACTTCGGCCGAAGGTCAGTGTTGGCCGTGACGTAGCTCCTGGATCTGCAGAAGGCGCGGCTTTCGCTCGCACTTTCTTGTGCCATCGGTGTCGGCGCTTACCCCTTACGACGAGGTCGATGTCCGCGGAGATTTCCCCGAGTCCGTTGTCGGCGCGACATCGGTACGTTCCGACGTCGTCCCTCGAGACCGACGCCATCTCGAGGCTGGACGAATCCCGTCCGGTGTGCCATCTGGGACCGGGCGGCTCTTCCACCAAGTCTGCAAGTTCGGCGGGGAAAGCATCTTGAAGGGTCCGAGTCTCTCTTGCTCCAACGTTGCGCGATGCCGGTAATAGCGAGTTTTAGAATAGGGGCCCCAGAGCTTTGGGTGCCCAAACAGCTTGGGGCGTCCCACTGAGCATGCGCAGAACTTCTGAGCATGCCCATTGCGATGCCCCGAGCTGTTTGGGGCACCCAAAGCTTTGGGGCCCCCTATTCTACAACTCGCTAATGAATCCACGCGTCGATTGCGTTCGGACGTCGGTGCGAACGAACCGGCCCTGATGGAGACTTTAATGTGTTTGCCAGATTTATGGGCACCTTGCGTCATTCGCGTAATTCGACATTTAAATTTGGATCTTTGAACTTCTACATTGGTCTCTAGTTTACTTGCTTTTGTTTTTAAATGTAGCTTTCTTTTCTTTTTCTTTTCCAGCTGTGGGTGGAAGGGTATTAAAGACAATGGGTTCTGCGAGAAGTTTACTAAGGCAACATACTGCGTTCCTCTGATATACTGCAGGTACGGGATTATTTAATCGTTCCTCGTTTCATTGATTCGTGTTTTACCTAATGATCGACGCTGTGTCTCGGCTCCCATGCTTTCTCGAAACCCGTTACTGAAAGTTGTTAACGAAAATCGTTGGACATTTTGTCAACCCCCTTGCATGTGCCTTGTTGGTTCCATACATTTTGGATTATTATCCTTCCCGACTGCCGCCTTTGTCGGCGTTGGAATATTGTCGGGACTAGAGTCGGGACACTTGACGTGTAGGAGGCTGATCAAGATTACGTGTTTCGCGGTTCTTTTTCGGTGGCTGTTCCCGTCGAGTGGGTTGTTGAAAGATTGGGTCGAAGCGATAAAACGGCACGGTACACATCTTTCACGGACGCGCTGGTGTCTCCACGCTGACGCTATCGGTTTCCTCGACCGTGCTCCCGGTGCACGTGAACACGATGCGGGGAATGCAACGCACCTTCTTTGTTGAGTCTGGACCAGGTGACCCTGGCTTGAGGCGAGCCGATGACGTCGCACCTTAGCGTCGTCTCCTCGCCGAGAGCGACCACCAGCTCTTTGACGGGCTCCTTGAGCCAGTGGGGTCGTCCTGAAGAGGACATTGAGGGGACATTACACGGAGAGGGCGGAAACAGGTGGGCAGCATTCGTGGAGGGCGGTTATTTACGCACTGACAGTTTTAGCGGATCGTTCCGGTAACTCCAGTAACGGTACCCGATATTCCTCCGACGCTTTTCCGCATGCACCGTATTGTAATCGGGTATCGTTATCGGAGGTGTCGGAAGTATATATTAAAACTCCCCAATAATGCGACTTGGTCATTGCGTGCGGTTAAAAAGATAGATAAACAGACCCCAAGAAGAGTGATTGCTGAAAGTTTCTGTTTGCTGATGGGGTCGTAATAATTTGAATATGTTTATTGATGACTTAATAACCAGCAAAGGCAGTTAGAAGTGTATAGACGTACAAGGTTGCAGCGCCGAGTTACAGCGCATGGTGAAAATCGGCGAAGCGCCATAAATAAAAGATAAATGTCATAGTAGGTATCATATACCTATCTAACTATATAGGTCATGTGGTGTTGTGCCATCAGACATGGCGTGTACGACTTTATACTATAGTAGTTAAAAATGGTGTCCTGTTAGTGTTTAAGACGACATCCTTTCGTCCACACTTTTACCTGGCCAGCGCGCTCCTATAGTTCGCTGGAGTCGCGCAGACAAAGGAATGAAGAGGCCTAGATATTTTCGTTGTTGTCCCATAAACGCTGTTTCAATTTGCCATTGAGCAGCGAACACCACATCTGGCAGGCCAAGTAGTCCCTTCTCAATATATTTTGTTGATTTGTTTTCTTCAAAACGTCCTTGCGTTTCTATTTTTTCTTGGGCTGGGTGTTCACACTGCAAATGGTTGTAAAGCTTGTTGGTGACGACGCTGGACCGATTGGTGGTTACTGGTACGTGTGTCCGAAATTTCGTCTTCCGTTCAACTTTCCAACCCCTCCATTGTGTATGAAATTTCGTGATTCGTATAGATGATTTCCATCGGTCTTCCAACCTCCTCTTTGTGAACGTATAGCTTTAGCGTAAGCAGAACAGAAATGTTCAAACAAGGAGTTGTATACATGTCTGCAACCACTGCAGTGCTCTCTGTTCTCGCCCAAATGCGAGCCATGTCTCGTAGTTGTGAGAGCTCAAGCCCTTCTCATGGCATCGAATTCTCGAACCCGTTAAACAAACACGTCAGCGGTCTGATGAACCTTTCTTCCCTCGATGATCCTCCTCGGTGCATTCGTGTTCGGTATCCTTTCCCTTCTCTTCCTCATTTCAGATCAACTTAGTAAAGGGTGAAACCTAATGCCCCAGCAGAACCAACTAGAGCATCGGTGCGGGACGCGACACGTCACGTGACAACGTGACGCGATACGCGTGGTGCTACCTCATGTGCGTGCGCCGTCATGTGCGCTATCACGCTCACCCTTCCTGCCCTTATTGGCTCAGGAGGGGGCCGCAGCTTCCGGCCTTTACCGAGGTATAGAGCTGAAACGGGGTGTCTGCAGTTTATGTTTATGTCCTGGCGTCGGACGCGATTGGATGGCGGCGCGCCTGATCCCGAAATCGAAGGTTGGCGGCGCCGAAGGGATGACGTGTCTCTGTCCTGGCCGGTCCCGTGCGTCTACCTGCGGGATCAATGGTGCCGTCTGGGCTCCGCCATGAGTCACCTAGCCTGCCTCATCGCTTCATTCGCCGCTCTCCTCCCGCACGTGCGCTTGGACTATTGCGCATTTCCCTGCGTATAACCCGGTGCCTTATGTACGGGTGCCCCCCTTGATGTTTCGCCATCCCCAACGGTTTCTCGAAATCTGCGTGTGTTGGTTCGTTAAAATGCTGCACCCTTCCAACGCCAAGCGATGCTAGCTTCTTTTTTTAAGTTTACGCGTGTATGTGCGTAATAGTCTTGGACCTGATGTGCTGCAAAGTTCCTCGAAAATGTAGTATTATTATTATCTTTTTTTCAGATTCTATTTATATATTGCGTACTAAGAGAAACGTACTTGACTTCATCTTCTCGGTCCCGGCGATTTCAAACAGCAACATGTGCCGTTTATAACGGGTGTTCGTTAATTGTATTTTGTTGTTGTTGTTGTCGAAGAGAATGAATTTTTTTTCCTGGATTTCACTACACGAAACTGACCACTGCAATGCGCGGTCGAGAACAATTGTAGCGCAGTGCGTTGATGCACTACATTTTAAACAACATCGTCAAAGCAGTGCAAAAAAAAAGAGAGAAATATTAGTTTCTAAGGAATTATTGTTTTGGCTCTTTATACTACATCGATATACTTTTGAGCTAAGTAGACGAGCATTTCGACCGTATAAGATAATTGGTGTACATTTTTTGGGTATCTTAAAATGATTTGCCATGCGCACTTAAAAACCCCATAGCACGGTTCCTCATCAGTCTAATCAACTACACTCTAAAAAAAAAAAGAAAAGCCCGTACGTCTACTTTTCCGCACCACACTCGGAAAGCCAATCACCGCAACTTACGGAGGTCACTCAGCGAATGTGATGCCGAAACATATTTTGACCAAAACGCAGTTTGGTATGACATTAAGCAGTGCAAGCGTGACGTTCTGCACTGCTTAACGTCACAACTCAGACTGCGTTTTTTGGTCTAAACATATCGTTTCGGCATCGTCATTCGACTGAGCTGCTTTCGTAAGTCGTGATGATTGGGTCTCCGAGTGTTGTGCGGGAAAGTAGACGTACGGGATTTTTTAGAGTGTAAGCTGAATGCCCGGCGCCATTGCACTTGCGTTTTCTTTTAAACGTCATTGGCCACAGTAGGCTAAACATAGTACGCGAAGTACAACAGCGTTTATAATACGGCGAAGTCGGTTGAGCTGGTCACACTTCAGTTATTGGAACATGTTACCGGAAACATATGTAACCGTATGCTATATGAAGAAAAAAGTATAAACCGATCGATGGCTATAAATAACTTTCATTATCCGAAACTGCTGACGCTTGTAGCGAAAGATAAATGGAAGAAATATGAAAACGGTTATCGGTGGCTTCAATTACTTTCGCTGGTCTTTGTTCGCACGTCTAATGGAGCGTTTTCGGTGAGCCCGGAAGATGAACTATACCATTGTCTTCCATCATTATTTATTCCGAAGGCTTTTGTTCTCGCGGCAGTATTCATTAATTTTATTCGTTAATACGTGCTTCCTTCGCAGATAGCCTGTAGTCGGAGCTGGGTAGTGTTTCTTAGATCAGGTTTCAAAGGGAATTAAATAGCGACACTGACGTGGGGTCGTAAAAGTGGAGAAAAATAGACAATTTATACTACTTTATCGCTACAGTCTACACACCCTTTTGCTCCGCGATAAACTTCCACCGGAATCAAAGCACGACCGCGAGTGGCGATTCCTTGAATTCCCAGTAACAAATAGGTTTTTCCACTAAAAATTTGGACGATTCGACCTGAACGCGGACATCGGTCACATTATTAAGTAACACCAATTAGAGTTACGTGCAGGCAGACATGTACAAATTACTCAAAAAAGGTAGTTAAGTTAAGTTACTGAGTATTGACGCCAAAAGTAATTGGAGTAGACTAGAAATTACGCATTTGTAATAGTAATTGAGTAAACTACTAACTACTGTAAAAAGTAGTGAGTTACTTTGAAGTTACTTTCGAAGTTACTTTTAATATTTTTGTGGTAGCAAAATGAACAGCAGTTTTGATCCGTGAAAACCCCTGCGAGCCTAAAATAAATGCAGTCATTTTTTTGCTTGCGTTTTCACCAAAATAGTTTATTCACTCGCAGAAGCAATTGACTTTCAAAGTCCTTATCAGAGAGTTTTTCCATTTTCCTCCTAAAGACGTTCCCAGCCAAGCTAAAAAGACGTTCCACCGACGCGCTGGGGGGAACGGCAGCGTTGAATTTCAGAAACAAGCTGTGCAAAGTCGGGAAAGCGAGTGTCAGCATCTTCGGTGTCCATGACGAAACGTGTGAAGTTTGCCTTTGCAAACTTCACATGTATTATAAAAAAAAAAACAATTTTTTTTTTTTTAGGCATGTTGAGATTGTTATGACTGCCCCCTCTTTATTACCAGGACGTTCGGAGAGTACGCTGAGCGAGTGTAGCCTGACCGTCAAGGGTTCAAGTCTCGCGCCACGACGATGAGATCATCCGGACGACTGCGCGTTTGGTTGCGGTGCTAGTGCTACGCTACTGAAGAAAAAAAATTGTTTTGATTTAACAAAAGATGAAACGCTGTATACTTCGCCGCTGACGCCGGGTCCAACAAAAGGATCTCCCAAGGGTGAACCTCTCCGCGATACGGTCCTGGACCGAGATTACGTAAACAAGCATCGTCGCTCGTACAGTTGCCGCTCGAAGCGGAAGGTGCTCCCATGAACGGATTATCCGTGTCTGCGTTTGTGCGCGAGGGGAGTCCGGCTTTGCAAGGGAGTATGCGCTGACGACGAGGCGACCATGGGAACAGGCGCCCAGCTGCGAGGTCATTCCAGTGGCGCCTACCCGTGGAACCCCAAACCGCTTGAGTCAGAACTCACTAAAGGCAGAAAACATGAAAACAACAACAACCCTCGGAGTGTCCCGTCTTTCACGGTTGCAGCTGGAAGCGCGGCGCCTGCGTGCATTACCGGATTAGGTCAATACCCGACCAAGGCGGCTGCTCGTTGACACCTTGGCCCAAGGGCGCTTGTAATGCAGTTTCTACGGCTGCCGAGTATAAGTTCGTGGGAACGGAATGTGAGGGGGCCCCTTGCTCGGAAATGTCACTTCATCTGCCGGCGTCTTATTTATTTC
Source organism: Ixodes ricinus (assembly GCA_037355805.1). Taxonomy (NCBI): domain Eukaryota; kingdom Metazoa; phylum Arthropoda; class Arachnida; order Ixodida; family Ixodidae; genus Ixodes; species Ixodes ricinus. The sequence goes on along the minus strand of JAZHYW010011233.1, from coordinate 14,139 downwards.
TGCGCTCAAACCTTTGGGATGAGCAAAATTAGCACTAGATTTCGAAAGTAGTTGGTATAATTTGAGTAGAAGTTACCTGAAAAATGTAGTTAAGTTAAACTACTAATTACCCAAATAAAGTAGTAATTGAAAGTTACCAAGTTACTCGGAAAAGTAGTTAAACTACAGTAGTTTGAGTAGAGTAGTTGAACTACGTCCAAGTCTGCGTGCAGGTCACATCAGGATCAACCTGCAACTCTTTTGTTTTATTATTTCCAAGTCTAAAAGAACAAGACGTGCCACTTTGTTTCTGTTCGTCTAATTTTCCAGACATCCCCCTCGATAAGGTGAGACACAAATAAATTAATATGTCAACCACCTTAAAAAAAAAATCATTCTTTTTTTAGGATTGCAGTAGAGCGTACACTTATTTTAGGGGATGGGTGACCGAGTGTGACAACGCAGCTCGGAGCGCGTGGAGCAAAAGCTCGCGCTACAGAACCCATCAATCTTGGGTTCACCCCTACCCCTCCCCCCCCCTCCCTCTGCCCGTTACGATCTGGATGAGCACTGTACCGGCGTGCGGTCGTAGATCACTACTGCGTGGTGCACGTTAAAGATCCCAGGCTAGCGGTTGAACTGGACTGGCTAAACGCCCATTGATTCTGATTATCCTCTGGCTGTCTAAACGTACACGCGACACAATTATTTTTACATTTATTTTATGTTGATGGTTATCTTCCTCCTGTAAATATACTATGTAAGAAGTTCAGTTTTTTTTTTTTCTTGGGCACCAAATCTTTATAGTATCGTTGTATGATCCAGATCTGTATTCGTGTGTTTGAAATATGAGGGCACGCTCATATCGCCGTCTCACCCTGGACGCTGAGCGTCGCCGTGACGCTGTCCTGCCCGAGCGGGTTCCTGCCGGTGCAGGTGTAGTTGCCGGCATCGAAGACGGATGCGTTCTTCACGAGCAGGATGGACGTGGTGGGCAGCGAGTGGACGGCGACGCGGTGGCCGGCGACCAGCGGCTGTGAGTCCTTGGTCCACGAGAAGGTGACCTGCTCACCGCCGCTCTGCACGGCGCACATGGTCTGCACGTTGTCGCCGCTTTTCACCGTGTGCATGAAGTGCAACGGCTGCAGGCGCACGGGCTCTGGCCGAGGAACCGCGTCGACCGAAGGAAGTAGGAAAAAAAGAAGAGGACATCCTTGAGATTTGGGCTTGTTTTGTATAAAGCGCTGAATATTTGGCGCTTGAGCTGGTTCTTGCTGAGGAACCCCTTCTTTTTAGATATGAGGAGAAACATTAAAGGTACGATAAACAGTCCGGTAATGCGCTTTTTTTGTGCGAATCCTTTTGCCTTTATGGTTCAGTTGTCTATACACCAACTCATGTTTACAAACAAACCGGAGCGCCCCTAGCGGGCGCCACCGGCGCCTGCGCATGCGCGATGGGGGTGTGGGCAAGAACCTCGCCGTCGCCCATAAACAAACCATTGAAATGCGATGTTGTCGGCGTCGGTGTGAGTCCCCGCGCTCTTTTTCGCGTTGGAATTGTTGATTCTACGTCTTCCTGGCGATGTCTGACTACTTGAGCGGCGTCAGCGAAATTAACGAGGCTCGTTACACCGCAAAACTTCGCGTGAATAATCTGACATGCTGCGATTCATTCCGCGTGGACGCCCCAGAATGTACGCTAAAGCCTGATTCACATGATGAGATTTCGCTCGCAATTTTCAGTAGCGACGTCGCTCAGGCTGCAAAAGCGTGAACCGTAGCTGAGATGGTCGACGTCAATACTGAAAATCGCAAGCAGAATCGGACCAAGTGAATCAGGCATCACAAGTCCGTGATGGCCACTGGTAACAATGATCAACATCTCCTTGTATCTACTGTTTACGTCGAGCCTGCTTACCAACCTTCAAACTTAAGTCTTTTGAGGCCTGCACTCACTTCTTATCGCAAGTAACGGGCCCATGTTTGGTCTACGGGCCGGTGTCCTCTAAAAGAGCAGACGACAGTTCGAACGATCAGGCGGCCGTTTGAACTTGAAGACGCACTGAACGTAGTCCGCAGGTGGTCCGTACAACTTGACGGTTTTCCGGCGTTCATGTTGGGACAAAACAAATAAATCTGATGACCACAAGTATCCGTGAATTCAACCCAAAGTGCTTCCCGCCCAAGCAATCGTGGTCCGACGGCGTCTCGTTTTCCCTTTTCACGGTACATATCCACGTTCTCGGACGAACCGGGCACATGAAAACTGACCTATAAATCTTTCTCGACACTTTTGGTACAGCCCCAGGCGCGGAATTTTGACGAAAAGGCAGGTTTTTGTCTGGTACCTTTGAAAACAACGCAGGAATACACGTCTCAAATGGGCCCTTCCGCCCACAGCCCCGGACCGGAAGTGCGTCCGACGCGCCACCACCGCGCCGTGATGTAACAGAGATGAGTTGGTGTATACTGTGCTCTAACGAGGCTGAGCTGAAGCCTTCAAATGCTCGCCTTCTGGTAACGGTCTGACTGCGCGTCGTTCTGACTGTAGGTGCATGCATGAGCCTGGATCGAGTTAAGCATTCAACCGATTTGCAGATGGCGCCGAATGAACTTTTGTTTCATTCGGTACACGCTTCAGCAGAAGCCGTTTGTAATAAGCGCGAGTTGCTTGTCGACGTAGAGCGACAGGGAAGCATGGTAAAAGTTGTCAACGTTTTTCACGTCTTCTGTCACAGCGTACGGTGAAAATTCGGCAAAAAGATAGATGTGCTTCAACCAAATTCCTGTTACCCTTATGTCTCGTATGATGAGGTGCTTTGTATCACGGTAGCTTTGTGTGAACCATGGGTACTGTTAGAGCAGGCTACATCGATCGAAAGAAAATTTCGCTTTCCCTCGTGCTCTGTACTAATCAGGATCAGGAAGCTCCTGAAAATACAAACTCACGAAGGGAAAAGTGGTAATGGAAATGCGTATTACAGTAACCCCAGGGCTCGTTAAAAGTTCACGCTTTAACTTGCCGAGAGGCACTGACTCGGCAACTCAAGTAATGGTAGATACAATTTAAAAGAAATACTACCGATACCGGCGTCACGCTGTCCGACACTTTCAGCAAGCCGTAAACATGAAAAGATCGAACTTTTCAGAAACGGCTCTCTGTTTCAGACAAGAGAAGTAGACTGCAAGCGCACAGGGTACCCGATGTCTGCATCCCTTTTTCTGGAATAACCTTCCTCCGAACGGTGTTGGCTGCGTTCACACTTCGCACAAGGTTTAACCCCCGCTTCCGAACTGGCTCACCGATGCCGGCTCCGCAGCGGACGTGGACCACGAGCAGCAGGAACAACATCCGCGCCGGAGCCGGCGCCCGGAACCGCCTCCGCATCAGCGTCCTCACGTCGACGTCATCCCCATCGGGGAGTCGCATCCCGTCGCTACACCGCTGCAGCCATCCCAAGATTCCTCGCCGCAGAAAACACCTCCCAAACTCCGTCTCGCAGCTCGTTCTTAATCCATCTTCAGCACATTCCTCGATGAACCTCCTGGATTCTTGAGACTCTTGACGAGCGAAGAGGACACAGAGGAAGCTGAAGCGCGCCCGTGTGCCTTCGAAGATGGCCGCTCCCATCGACTGAACCGGAGTCAGCGAAGGCGAGATCCGAACCCCGAGTGTGTGTGTCTTTTTTTCTTCTCCGCCATTAGTTCCTCGGGTTAATCTCGACGCCAGGCCACGCCCTTTCCTCCCGTTAACTACCCGTCCTCCTCCTCGCCCTCTTCCGGGACTTCCTCCTCGCGCTCATTGGTGGCTTTGCCGCAGCCCGATTAGGAGGGCATCGGTTCGAGTTAGGTGCCAGGGGGCAGAGCCGGTCTCCAATGTGGATTTTGTTGCCTTGAGACTGTGCGCTGGTCAGTGTTTGGGGAGCGGCCCTGGAGGGAATCGGAAGGTCTCTTCCGTTCGGATACTATGCACATTTTTCCCTCTTTCGATGTACCGCGGAGGAGTCTGCGCTACATCGAAGCCAATTCAATGACGCGTGTCTGTCACATGGCCTTCGAGAGGGGCGCAGCAACACGCGAAGCGCTTCGTCACGTGACGCATTCACAGAGCTGGATTGGTTGGGATGGCTCTTATAGCGTCTGTTGCGGTCCGTATTAAGGTGAAGCGGAGTATTGGTGGGGGAGCGGTGTATTCGGAATGAGAACGTGTAGTGTTGATTTATTTGGGGAGTTTGTGGCCGAATGGCGATTGCTCTCGAGTGGTTGGTTTGTTTTGGAATGAATGCGCGTTTCCCCGTCTTTCGCCGCCATCGGAGGAAAGAGCGCGTGTTGGAAATCGGCGGTCGTGTCCCGGAATGGCGCATCGCCGCTCCCGAAAGTTCTGCATCGGGCTTGCCCACGTCGTTAATTGGCGTCGTTGCGGGAATCCGAGGGACACGGCTCTTGAGTCTTGGCAGCACGCGCGGAAGTTCGACAGTGCGCATTTTTAAGCATTTGGAAAGTTTTAGAGTGTTCTTGTTTCAGAATGCATGCGGACGGCATTATGAATCCGCCCATTTTATGCCGATCCAACGAATGAGAAACGTGGGGCGGTTCTTGTAGGAGGAAAAGCGAGGCTGGTGTGCTCTGTGATTCCTATAGTAGAACGCAATGTCTAACCGAGGCAAGCCTTTTTTAGGAAAACGTAGCGGAGCTTTGGTTGTCTTCAGTATACCGAAAGCGACTGCCCGATATCAGTTTTTCTCACATTTGGTTGATCGTTAAATTTGTTTGTGGTATTTATTGCTGCCTTAGATATATGCACTAAGAAAAAAAAGAAGAAGACAGAAATAGCTCTTGGGGACTGAGCTAGACAGGTCCTTCAACTTACATTGATCTGTTTTCATTGTGATTTGCTAAACACATCACCGAACTAAGTAACATCCGTTAAACATAGCTGGAGACGGCACCTCCTGCCGAACTGCCAGAAAGTAGTCTGAGACTCTTTCGGAAGGATCCAGCAGACAGTAAATGTGTCCAGACAAAGGCCGTATATTGTCTCCTACTGATGCCCGTCCAGTTTGTAGTTTGCCCTAGGTATGTCTTCGCGCAACCGGGATTCTCAGGCTTTGTGCGACGATGCGGCCATGTTTGACTTTGAATCGTCCCCTATAGCAAGTTTTCTTTGTGTATGTCGTCTTCAAATTGATAACTAAAACTGGTATATCCCACAAGTACTTTCCCGGAGGGATCTACGTGTACTCGGCAGTATCAGAAAGACATCCTCACGGAATGAGCAGGCAGCAACCTTGAAGACCTTTCAGGCTGACCCAGATGAAGTAATATTTGACAAAGAAGCGTTATGGACGTGAGTAGACGAATTGCTGTCTTGCAGACTTGCAGCTTAAGCCTCTGTAAGAATGCTGCCTTCTAAAGCAGACTACCATTCGCTGCAATCTCATAAGCCTTTACAAGCCTACTGCCTGGAATGCACTCGGAACGTCAATCATTGTTCTAATGAGAAAGGTGGGCGGTGGGCGGTCACGAAATCTGAGTAGTGATATCGCTTCCATATCTTTTGTCACAGAGGCTCAATGGCTTTTGGTTCAAATACTGATCCTCTTTCTGAATGGTTTAACTGATCAAGGGAGGACCACTGATTGGTACTCGAAGTACATCGTGGGGCAGTATATACCCCATGGACATCTAGCTCTCATAGCATGCAGCACGCGGGTTTGGTTTTGCGCTCGTATTACATGCTGGATAGTTAACCAGGATAATGTAATTGCAGAACGTAGCCAGCGTTGAATATAAGCTAAAGGACGCAAGCAGACTAGTGTACGACCTCCATAATTTACGCGGAGGCTGAAGAAAAATATTAATAATAAAACAATTGCAGACGTTAAACGTGCTTATCAGATTTTTTATTTTTTTATTTTTCAGGGTTTAATATGATCGTAAGCAATGTCCTCTTTTCCATTGTCTTTGATTAAGGACAGGAGGACCTGGTGAAACATATTCGCAATTCCCGCTTTGCTTATAACAAATAACAATCATTATATATATTAATAAAAAAAAACATCAACAACGATGCAGTAACCGGAATCTATATTAACCGAATTCCACCGGCTCTCCAGTAACTCAGTGTTAGCTAGCGTCAGAGTCGTCCAGTATACACGAACATAGAGCTGCAGGCGAGGCTCTCTCGTGTCCCTTCTACACGGCGGAAGACGTAGAGCATTCATCCCGGTTTAGGGATGCGGAGGAGCTTGCTGGTCCGGAAAATCAATAAACGGGGCTTCGTCGTGACCGGCTTCGGTCGCTCCAACACGACTCTTGTCTTCCTTTTTCTTTGTCTCTCTCCATTCTTTCCGCTTTTTCGCCGCTTTCCTCCCCATCTAATACCTTTTATTCGCGTTGCTCTTTCTTTCCTCTGGCGCTGCCGATGGAGAGTGAGTTCCTCCATTGGCTTTTTTTTGTTTGGTTTCTTCCCTTTTGGTTTTGGCGGCGTTCTTGGAGCGTCTCAACGATTTACAGGGGCTTGGGCGTCGGCTAATTTAGCCTTCCAGGCCGCTTACGTTCGGCGAAAGGGGATTTGCCGGGTGTCTTTTCGGCGCAGCGCTCGCCCCGTGTCGAGGACTCGAGCTGCGCCTGATACTGCCGGTTGTTGTGGCGTGCACTGAGTCCCCTTGTGCTCTGCTATCTCTGTAGCCAGTGGAAAAATAATGTTTGTCGAGAATGGAAGTGGAGCGTTTTGAGTGGCTTTAAAGGAGCTGTGCAACGATATTCAGTTGGAATGTTTTTCACTTTACACGAGCTTACTGGCACTGGTGAGACTCAAGGATACTCGCACGCAACGCCACTGGCCAAGAAATTCCTTTGTTGCGGTGTAATTTCAAGAACAAAAGCTATCATTTTCATTCAATCTCTCCTTTGCAAAATTTGATGACGTAACGTGGAGGTACTGCGATCCGCAGTACCTCCAATGACGATATTTGAATGCGGTTCATAGATTGGACCCGAGCATTGCGTGGGCACTCGATTTGGGCTCGTGATAATTACTAGCTCGAGAAGCATTCGGGTAGTGGCCCGTGTCCAATCGCTGCAACGACGACAATAGCCGAGCCATAACAATGTCTGGAACTCAGCGCGTGTCCTGTGCTTTGCCAACACCAGCGCGTGGCTATGATTAACATTGGCGGCATATATTCGATTCCAGGTCACGTGGCCGCTTGTTCTGGCTGCGAGTTGAGGGGTGAACGCTGCTCGTTTTTCTTTAATTTTTTTCTGGGACTTCTATTGCGTGGGGTGAAAAACGAACGCGTATTTCATAGGTCATTAACGTCAGGGATCCGTTCTAAGTGGTATTTGCGCAAAGTACAAAAATTGTTGCATAGCCCCTTTAATGCGGCTCAGAGCCAGCTCAACGCTACGTTGTTGTGCGCATACACCAACGCGCAGCTGTGACGTCACGTCGCCGCGGTGGCGCTGCTGTCGCCATGGCGCATGCGCAGACACTTCACTTCACGGGAGTGTTAGGTGATGACGTCAGCGCTATGTTGTTGCAGCTGTGACGTCACGTCGCCGCGGTGGTGCTGCTGTTGGCATGGCGCATGCGCAGACACTTCACTTCACGGGAGTGTTAGGTGATGACGTGAGAACGCCGAGCTCCTGACTGACTCTGAACGAAGGGTAGTGGGTAGACCTCAAGGCAAAAGCACAAGTTCGTCTGCTTCTTTTGCAAAACGTCGTCCTTTTCTTTTGCAGAAAAGGACGACGACGTCTCACGTTGTCCTGTCCGTTTCTGTTCCTTCGACTTATGTATTTATTTCTGCCCCAGTCTCAGGTTTATTCAACATGGTTAACATTCACCAGCTCCGCCTGCACACTTACTGTATTATCCCCACCTCTTCTTTTCGAAATTAAAATCTAGAAAACCGAACCGGTAATACATTGCTTTATTTTCTTTTTTTAAGTTTCTGGAAGAGCAAATCTTGTTTCCATGCACGAACTGGGTTGCAATCACCCGCATGCCCTCGAATAGTTGATTGCGTTTACGGTACCAGAAATATTACAGTGGGCACAATTTTTTTATAACTGAGTCGAATAAAAAAAATGCTATGCGCTCTTTGGACGACGCATGCACGTTTAAGGCAGAAAAAATGTAGTTAATTGCACTGCGCGTTCGAGTGTCAGCCCTTCTAGAAATGTCGTGCAAAGAAACTCGCTTCTGGAGGGCACTTGTCAATTTGGAGTTACATTGCAGACAAATAACTCGGTTCAAATTGCTTTCCGCATTAGTATAATAGTGCATTAGTCCTGGCGCGCTGTATCGATTATAGTGCAGTGTGCGCGAGTGTCCGACCCCTAATTACTTTCGCAGAGAAAGCATTCAAAACTCACTTGCTTTCTCCCCGTCTCATGGCTCCATTAGCTGCCGAAAAGGAGTGGGACGTCTCTGATCCGGAACTGACTTTATCGAGCGTTTTTATTTTGTGGCAGGCTGCTCGATGCTTGTTGGTGGCTCGCTCCGACCTGTCCACTTTTATCGGAAGTGTATGCACACAATCGCAGACAGGTTGCTCGTCACGCCGTGACGATCTCGTGTTGCAACCTCAAGCCGCAGTTGCACGTGCTCGTGCGTCATACACGAGACGCCGTGTTCGCGACAGACATGATGACAGAATTATACATGCGGGCACGCCTCATGCATCTTCTAAGCATCTTTTGCTTCGTTACATAGTCGATACCGGTTATAACGAAGTCGGTTATAACGAAATAGCGGCTACAGCGAAGCGATCACGATTTCCCATTCCCTTTTGCACTTCGGTGACCGAAGTCGGTTATAACGAAATAGCGGCTACAGCGAAGCGATCACGATTTGCCATTCTCTTTTGCACTTCGTTATAACCGAAGTCGGTTATAACGAAATAGCGGATATAGCGAAGTGATTTCCGATTACCATTGACTTCGTTATAACCGGTCTCGACAGTATATGTATGCTTCAAACATATCTGCTGACCGCGTTTTGCACGATCAATGTGGCGTGACCGTCGTACAAGAAGAAATGAACGCGGCTCAGACAGTGTCTGCAGACTGCATTTTTCGCACGATGACCGCGGCTGAAAGCTACGCGGAGCGCAAGTTCGTCTGCTTCTTTTGCTGGGGTTGTGGTGACGTCAGAACGACGCCGAGCTGTGATTGGCTCTGATTGAAGGATAGTGGGTAGACCTCAAAGCAAGCTTCCTCGACGTTTATTCACTATCCTTCAATCGGAACCAATCGGAGCTCGGCGTGCTTCTGACGTCACACCTACAAAAGAAGCAGACGGACTTGCGTTCCGCATAAACCGTTATTCCTGATGTCTCTCGGTCGTGAAAAGGGATGCAGAAAGGGAACGAGAAGGTGAGAGTTTGTTTGTCAATTGTTTTGTGTGGTCTTGGTGTTTCCCTTTCGATTCATTCGTATCACATCAATGGAGCTGTGATGGAACAACGTATACACTCATCGAAGAAACTGTTAGCGCGGACGAGCTATCACCGGTTTTCTTCTGTTTTAGAGCGCAGCTCTTAGGCGCCCGTTTCCGGCTTGAGCGGCGTCGCCGTCGGCGTCAGCGTCAGCGTCGCGTTGGCGTCGGCGTCGCCGTTGGCGTCGGCGTCGCCGTCGCCGTCGGCGTAACCGCGCGGTGCATCATGGGAAATATCCCGTAATGCACCGCGTGGAAAGGAGGACGGAGGGGAGGAGGAAGGAGGAGGATGAGGGGGAGGGAGGAGGCGGGAGGGGTAGGGGAGGGAGGAGGAGGAAGGGGAAGAGGGAGGAGGAGTGTAGGAGCCAGCTCCGAGAGACGAAATAATTTTTCTTCTTTTTCTAAGCTCGCTGCCCGAGCTCCCTGATGCGCGAGCTTCTTGATGCGCGAGAAATAAAAACGAACAGTTCGAGACAGAACACCGTGGAGCTCGGACGTCTTTTCCACAAACTGGTGACCCGGAATCCGAAGGCCCCCGCCGCCTCGTACCACGACCGCAGCCGGCATGCAGAACCTGGCGCAAGACGGTGCCACTACCGGCGACGGCGCGCCTCTTCGTTCCCCCGACGCTGTCCTCACGGCCATCCAGCTCCGGCTTCCGCCCTTTTGGCCGAAAAATCCGCGAGTCTGGATAACGCAAGTCGAGGCTCAGTTTCACCTCCACCGCATAACATCGCAGATGTCTCGGTTCTACTATGTCGTCGCCTCCCTCCCTCCGGCCGTCGCCGACGAGCTGGACGACATTCTGTCCCGGCCTCCCCCTGACGACGCCTACGACCACCTGAAGGGCGTCCTCCTCGAGCGGACGACAGCATCGGAGCGCACGAGGATCCAGCAGCTGCTCACAGCCCAGGAGCTTGGAGACCGCCGCCCATCTCAACTTCTTCACCAGATGCGGCAGTTGCTCGGTCCCCAAGCCTCCGGCTCCCAGGACCCTATTCTCCGAGAGCTATTTCTCCAGAAACTTCCACAAGGAATACGCATGGTTCTGGCAGCTGCGGACGACATGCCGCTAGACCGTCTGGCGATGCTTGCGGACCGCACCGCTGAGTACGCTTCGCCGTCCATCGCGACAATCACACCGCAAGAACCGCCTGCCTGGGAAACAGCCCTTACAAGACTCGAGGCGCGCATAGAGGCGCGCATCGAACAGCTATCCTGCGCTGTTGCCGCTGTGAGACCGTCGCACGAGACACCTTCACGACGAACGAGGCGAGATATGTCTCAAACCCGTTCATCCTCGCGACGCACCTCACGGTCAGCCGACAGATCGCTGTGCTGGTACCACAGGCGGTATGCAGAACGTGCCACGCGCTGCCATCAACCCTGCTCCTGGTCGGGAAACCCCACGGCCCGTCACTAACAGCGGCAAGTGACTACGGCCAACACCCGAGCCGCTTGTTCTACGTCATAGATAAGATCTCTGGCCAACGTTTTTTGGTGGACACAGGGGCCGAGGTTAGCGTCCTGCCAGCGTCACGACTTGACCGTCAGCAGGCGCAGCACACCAGACCCCTACGAGCAGTCAACAGCTCTGCCATCGCCACCTATGGCCAGAGATCCCTCACCATCGACATTGGACTGCGACGACTTTTCCGCTGGGTCTTCATTGTTGCAGACCTTAGCGAGGCCATACTGGGAGCGGACTTCTTGGCGAACTTCAGCCTGGCCGTCAACATGCGTGGCAGAAGCCTCATGGATGCTACGACATCGTTCACCATTCAGGGTATTCTTTCGTCAGTTGAAGCTTCTCCGATGCGCCCTTTGGCGGCGTCTTCAAGATATGAAGCCATCCTCGCAGAATACCCTGCCATAACCCGACCGTGCAACACGGAGGTACCAGCCAAGCACGCCGTGACTCATCACATCATCACCAACGGCCCTCCAGTCTCTGCGAGACCTCGTCGACTCTTCGGCGAGCGACTTAACATCGCGCGCAGAGAATTCGAGCACATGCTGGAGCTTGGCATCATCCGCCCCTCCTCCAGCAGTTGGGCGTCGCCTCTTCACATGGTCCCTAAGAAAGATCCAAACGACTGGAGGCCATGCGGAGATTATCGCGCCTTGAATGCGTGCACGGTACCTGACCGGTACCCCTTGCCACACATTCACGATTTCTCCGCTGGCCTAGCTGGCACCAACATCTACAGCAAGGTAGACCTTATTAAGGCCTACCACCAGATCCCAGTCGAGCCAGCGGATGTGCCCAAAACCGCCATCACAACTCCGTTCGGACTCTTTGAGTACGTTCGGATGCCCTTCGGCCTTCGAAACTCCGCGCAGACTTTCCAACGCCTTATAAACGAAGTCACCAGAGGCCTTCACTTCATCTTCGCTTATGTTGATGACATTCTCGTGGCCAGCTCCTCTCCGGAAGAACACGAGCAACATCTGCGACTTTTGTTCGACCGGCTGCAAGAGTACGGCCTCGTCATCAACGCGAAGAAGTGCGTTTTCGGTGCCGACGCGCTGGACTTTCTAGGCCACCACATAACATCGTCGGGCATCCTACCCCTCGAAGAAAAAGTCCGGGCAATCCGCGAATTCCCTCAACCTACTTCGCTTCGAAAGCTCCGCGAGTTTCTCGGGTTAGTAAATTTCCACCGTAGATTTATTCCCCACTGTGCCGAAATTCTACAGCCTCTGACGGACCTGCTGAAGACCAAGAAAGCGCCATCATCGTCACTTAAATGGACCGATGAAGTTGCATCCGCTTTTTCCGCTGTGAAGGAAGCCTTGGTCAACGCAACCCTGCTTGTCCATCCACGAACTGAGGCTGCTACCCGTCTCATGACCGACGCATCCAGTACAGCTGTAGGTGCTGTACTACAGCAGCTTCTCGACGGCCAGTGGAGGACACTTGGTTTCTTCTCTCAGAAACTGAAACCTGCGGAAACGCGATACAGTACGTTCGGACGTGAACTCCTTGCCATCTACCTTGCCGTAAGGCACTTCAGGTACATCCTGGAAGGTCACGAGTTCTACGTCCTAACGGACCACAAGCCCTTGACTTACGCGTTTCATGGAAATCACACAGCCTACTGCTCCCGAGAAATCCGACAACTCGCCTACATCTCAGAGTTCACGGTAGATCTCCGTCACATCAAAGGAGAAGACAACTCAGCAGCGGACGCTCTCTCCCGCGTCGAAGCACTTTCGGCACTCTCTGCAGGAGTAGATTTCGAACGCATCGCTGCAGCGCAGCAAGACGACCCTGAACTGAACAACCACCCTGAGACGCTGAAGTCTTTGGTGCTGAAGCGGATTCCCCTCCCTCACTGCACCGGTACCATCCTCTGCGACATGACCATGGGACATCCTCGACCTTTCGTCCCATTGGCACTTCGTCGGCAGGTCTTCGACCACCTCCACAACATCAGCCACCCGGGCATCCGAGCCACGCAGCGACTGGTGACAACTCGCTATGTGTGGCCTACAATGAACGTGGATGTACGAGGTTGGGCCAGGAGCTGCCTTCAATGTCAGCGCTCTAAGGTGAGCCGACACACCGTCACACCCTTGAGACCATTCCGTCCCCCTCGGCACGGTTCGACCATGTTCACCTCGATCTCGTGGGCCCCCTGCCATCATGCCGAGGCTTCACGTACATCTTGACTTGCGTCGACCGATACACCAGGTGGCCCGAAGCTACTCCCCTGGCCGACATCTCTGCCGAGACAGTCGCCAAGACCTTTATCGACGTCTGGATATCCCGCTTCGGATGTCCATCCACCGTCACTACGGACCGGGGACGGCAATTCGAATGCTCACTGTTTGCTGCCTTAGCCCAGCTCCTCGGCACGCACCACGTGCACACTACCTCATACCACCCGTCAGCCAATGGCATGGTGGAGAGGTTACACCGACAGCTCAAGGCAGCAATCACAGCGCGAGATGGACGTCTCAACTGGGTCGACCATCTCCCATTCGTCCTTCTCGGCATTCGATCCGCCTTCAAACAAGACCTGGAATGCACCTCGGCTGAATTGGTTTATGGATCGCCACTCCGGCTCCCTGGAGAATTCTTCGACATCACCAAGTGTACTCCAACAACTCCACACCAAGCGTACTTAGACGACCTGAGGCACTTGCATTCAAGAACTGAAGCCCACACAACCTCGGATGCCCCATTCTCAGAAGATCTTCGTAAGCCAAGAATTGAAAACTTCCACGCACGCATTCGTCAGAAAAGAAGTTAAGAAGAAGAGTCTCACGCCACCTTACGATGGACCTTTCAAGATACTCGAGCGCACCGAGAAGACCATGACTCTTGAAATTAACGGACACCGAGAAATCGTCGCCATGGACCGAGTAAAACCCGCATTTCAGGACTCAAATTCTCATCCTTCACACTCGGAGCAACTTCTAACACTCCAGAAAACCAAGAAATCAAGAAGTGTTTCATGGGCCTCATAACTCCCAACACCCTTCTTCTTCTTATTGCCACCATTGGATCAACTACAATTTTATTTGCATTTCCGTGATCCATGTTGCCAGGGGGAGCCCTGTAGGAGCCAGCTCCGAGAGACGAAATAATTTTTCTTCTTTTTCTAAGCTCGCTGCCCGAGCTCCCTGATGCGCGAGCTTCTTGATGCGCGAGAAATAAAAACGAACAGTTCGAGCCAGAACACCGTGGAGCTCGGACGTCTTTTC
>JAZHYW010011231.1:0-20301 GCA_037355805.1 Ixodes ricinus | reverse complement strand
TGTTCGACGAACGCGGGCCAAATCGTTCCTGCTTCTGCAGAGAGCGCGTGAGGGGCCGGCACGCTAAACGTGCTGAGCTCGCGCTTCTAACATTTTAGCATTATCGGCCGTCCGGTGTGTGCGACGGCCGATAATCATGATGATAATTATGGCTGCGCCCAAGCGCCACCTAGACACTGTCACAAGTTGTAAAACTTCTCGTTCTTTTCCAACTACGTTGTCCTTCGTCGTCGTCTAAACACAGAAATGACTGTAGAGATCACGTGAGTTCATTACTTTTCGCTCTGGAGCGCGTGGAAGAGCGCCTACCGGCATGAGCTCTTGGCATTCGCAGTGCTTCGGTGGCATTTTGTTTATAGCTATTGCTTTTTATTTTCCCTGTGAGCGCCAGCCGTGGGCATCAGGTACTATTCGGTAACTCCGAGACCAAAGCGGAATTCACACGGGGAAGAAATCCACCCCCTGGGGTGGGGATTGCGCATAACGTGATCGAAACGTCACCCCTTTCTGCGCCAGTGCGGTGACGTGGGCACATCCTCACAAATGGGTAATCGTTTGCTTGGTTGGTACAAATGATCCTGGACTGGCGGGGATGTCATCGCTCTCAGAGGCGTTTCGTTAGAATGTCTGCCAACATGATGCAGCGTAAAAGAATTGGGGTTGTGGGATTGTGTGGATATTTAGACAGCGTGCAGTTCGTCAGCCATTTCAAAGTTGCGACAAGTCACGCGCTGTGGATGAGAAATTTAGCCAGCGCAGTACAACCGCTAGCCTTGGGTCTTTAACGTGCATCACCCAGTCGTCATACACGACCGTACGCCGCTACGATGCTCATCCAGATCGAAACGGGCCGCCTCGGTGGCTCCGAGGCGAGAGCGCTGGCCTACGGATCCCCATGTGGCGGGTTCGAATCCCGGCCGAGGTGCCCGCAATCTGGCGGAGGCTGATTGCGGAGGAGGCGCCGTGTAACCGAGCTTTCGGTTGCACGTCAAAAGATCCCAGGTGGTCCAAATTAATCCTCAGTCCTCCGCTGGGGCGTGCCAGATGCCCGTCGTTGGTTTGGCACGTAAAACCCCCAAATTTGACTTTTTAGATCGAAACGGGCAGGGATGGGAATTGAACCCAGGATCCCTGGGTTCTGCAGCGCGAGCTTTCGCTCCACGTGCTCCGAGCTGGTGTGCGCTAGAGTTCCTGTATAGGCTCCCTACCCGCTCATTCACACTAGAAGCAGATCCGCGTTCGCAAAGCGGTTGCGAACGCGGTTGTATAAATATCCAGAATAATTGCACGCGCACTTGATGTCATCAAGCGCGCGTGCAATTGTACTGGATCTTTATCTCTGGATCTCCGCTTCCAGTGGTAATGAGCGGTACGGGAGCCAGAGTTGCGCGTCTGTTTTCCACGTGCCGCGCCGCTATTCGCCGAGATCCGATCACGTGAGGATCCGAATCAAATGCCGTGCAGGAAAGTAGACGTTGCACGCGCCCCGACAGTGCGTTCCCCTGCTTTTGAGCACGCCGCGCGCCTCGAACGCGCGGCGCCGCTATTCGCCGAATTCAGTCACGTGAGGAGCGGGATCAACCTGCCGTGCAGGAAAGACGGCGCTACGGGGATGAACGCGCAACTCTGGCTCCCGTAGGAGCCTATACAGGAACTCTATAGTCGGTGACAGGCCAAGAACGAAGTGGAAGCTCCCCCACCCCTTTCCACTTCAGCGGAGCGAACGGTGGAGAGGAGCTTGCCTCCCCTCCAGCGTTCGCTGTCCTGAAGTGGAAAGAGGTGGGAGGAGGTTCCACTGCGTTCTTGACCTGCCACCGACTATAGTGTGCGCTAAACCACTCGGCCACCGAAAGTTTTTTTTTTCTGAATTTAGCTTTTATTTACATGCGTATGTACGCAGCTAATCTCTGCATATGAATCTCTATATACACGTTATGTATGATGAGCGGTTGTCGTGAAATATTCATGACTTTCACGATAAATACACAGCACACTTCGTTATGCCTACGAAACCAGGTGAAGGGTAACATAGGAAAGAGACAACTATCTCCTACTGCTTGTTAATGATCGGTTGCTGACTTCGTGGTAAATTTTGGCCTATATAATAGAGAGTTTTAGTATAGGGGACCCCAGAGCTTGGGAGCCCCAAAGAAATAGGGGCTCACCACTGCGCTTGCGCAGAACCCAAACTCCGTTTGGGGGTTTGGGTTGACGCTTGGGCCCCGAATTGCTTGGGGCCGGGTTGCGTCGGCAAACATGGCGGCGCCCTTTCCGCTCGCTTCGGAGCAAATTCGTCATGGTCGCTGCAGAATTAACCAATTTCAATGCCAATGAATGGTGCAACCGGCTTTCGCTTTGCTTTATCTCGCTCAATTCACAAAGAATGAGCGGTGGGCTCGCTCCATTTTAAAGATTGTCCCCGAGTCTGGCCGTTCCTAAGCCTAAAGAGACGCGGTAACCGTTGACATGGCAACGTATGGCTACTCCGTGGCTCCGAGTGAATTTCGTTCGTGGCACGATACCTGCAGCTTGAAAACAAGTATTTCAAGGCTTCAAAGTCGCTCCAGTTCAGATCACAATAGTGAAACTGCTCGCAGAGTATGTGCGCTGGCGTTCGTCTCAGTCTCGGCATAGTTGAAGGCCTAAATCTTCGGCTGCAGATGGTCAAAGCGCACATGAACGCCCAAACAATTCGAGAACGAGCCATACCTAAAACAGTGCGCAAGCACAGGAGGAAGAAGATAGAACACAGGGAAGAGCGCTGACTCCCAACTTATGTATTGTGAAAGAAAGAGAAAGAGGAAGCTTCAGACATGAAGCCCACGCGCACCCACAAGGTAAAAAGAAGAAAGAATAAAAACAGATACATTACTAAGTTCCAGTAGAAAAGGAGAAAACTGACATTATAAGGTCACAACGAAAAAAAGATGGAAAAAAGAAGAAAGAATAACAACAACGTGGGCTTCATGTCTTGAAGCATTCCTCTTTCTACTTTCTTTGCGAGGCAAGTGGACGATAAGTTGGGAGTCAGCGCCCCATTCCTGATGTATCTGATTATCTTCCTCCTGGTGACTTGTGCGCTGTTTTAGGTATGTCTGTCTAAGTACACAGCTACGCTCAACTCTCTATGTTACTCACGAGAACAAGCGCCAAATTAGAAGCGCTACGCGATTGGATTGTTTCGGCTACACCTGGAAGCAGGATGGCCGAACGAGTCGTGGCCGATCCAAGGCCAGAAGAATAATGGCGGAAGAGAAGGTTCCCGCGCGCGTTCTGCTGTCTTCGATCGACGATGACATTTATGTGCTACGCGAAGTGTACGCCACTAATCCATTCCAAGATTCCAGGAGATGGACTTCAATTGCCGAAAGGGTCTCCGAAGCAACCGGAAGAAATGTTCTCCACGCGGGCCATCCGCGACCGGGTCGACCTGCTGCTGGCACAGTTTGCATACGATGATCGCACGAATCTAAGAAAGTAAGTACACTTTCTATCGGGTTCATTTGCGAACTTCGTTACCCAACTACGGTTGTAAAAGATGTGGCCTTTGAGTGCGTGCTTCACAGGCTGTCAGCTAACGCGGTTTAAACTTTACACGATACCATCGCAGGTCCGGCACTGAAGAAAGATACGACGAAAAGTGTCAGCTTCTTCAAGATGTCAGTGATTTGGCGAAAGAATTTGGCTACAAGATCAAGAGAGCGGCTACAAAAAAGGCGACCTGTTCCCGTCCACTGGCGCGAGCCGGAGCTGCAGCTGAGAAGTGCAACGCGTCTGCGCCCAGGAATGCAGCGGCGGCCGTGTGCACGGTTGGCCAAGACAGTCTTCAGACGTCCCCGGAAACATGCAGCTCATGTGAGCACCCTGTTTAGCTCGAAGGCCTCTTCTGACATCCACAGCTCGTTTCTGTTCGCGCAAACACTACGGCCACGCTTTTTTTTTTCTTTTTGCAAATATTTGGAAAATGCAAAGTTTCAGCGCCGAAGTTGGTGCCCAAAATGGGACCTTCTCAGCACGCCAGTACGCTTTTTTAAAGCCTTTTATTTGTAAAAGAAAGACAGGAAAAATCGGCGATGGCTTGTTGGTGCTAACTGTGTCGCGGTGTGTACCTTTTTCGATGCAGTAGCCTATTGATGTAGAGTGCAAACTGGCATATGACAAGCAAAAAATATCGCTAACGCAAATTTCGTTACGATATATATGTGATCTAATGAATAAATATTGTAAAATCAAAGCTGAGTGAGTGCAACAGGCATTAGTGGGAAATGGATGGGTGCTAGTTTTATTGTGTGTTAGCACCATCGTACGTACTGCATTTTGTGGTCACTATTCAAGTGTGTGGAGGGTACTGAACCTGCCTATAAATCACATGCAGAGTTTCCGTTATCCTTCAACTTTAAAAATGTAGACCCTTAGTGCTATTTTCAGTGTGTATTCCTCATAATACACCAGCTGTCCTGCATCTTTCAGGGCCGGAGGGAACAACAACGGCAGTCACACAGGCCATGCAGCAAATCTACAATGCAGAGGAACTAACAGATGACCTGGGGCCTGCAGAAGGCAACATCGAGGACGCCGGCAGTGTCCGGAACACCATGCCCAGCGGCAGCGAGGCAGGCCAAGGCGTCAACGGCCGCCAAACAGGACCCCGTGCTTCGCTACCACCTTCAGACGTTCAGCTCCCGAGCTGTAGCAGAGAATCTGCTGCTCAACAAGGAAGGCGAGGTGAGTTCTGAATTGCCTAAACGTATGGAATTTATACCTTTATTGAATTCACAACTTATCTCGTCACCCTTGTGAGTGGACAAGGCATGATGATTGACGTAACGGGTCTGTCTTTTCTGCCATTCGCAGGTCCTACTCGAAGGAAGGCTTCGGAGAGCAACCTGGCATTTTTCCAGAGGCGGCTCCAGCACGAGAACAGCTGGAGAAAAAAGAAAATGAAACTGAGCAGCGGAGGCTTCGCCTTGAGGAAATGCGTCTGGAGCTGGAAAAGGAAAAATTAGAGCAACACACCAGGGAGTGGCAGGAAAAATGTGAGGTCCAGGCAGAAGAAAGGCGTCTGAGGTTTGAAGAGATGGCTGAACGGCAACAGCAGCGTGAGCGGGAGCGCCAAGAGCGGGCCGAAGAAAGACGCATCTTTCTGGCGCAGCAGGAGGCTCTCCTACAAGTGATAAGGTCGTTGATCCCACAAACAAAGTGAATAAATCATTATTATATCCTTACCCAGGGCAAAGAAAACGCTGCTGAGTAAAGGGACACACTGTGCGCACACTTTCAGAGGGTTTATTCAGGAAACCATAGGAGTCCATATACAGATCACATAATAATCAGTATGTACATGATAAAATCAGGCTTGTCGCAGGTATTCATCCAAAGACGGTGGCCGCAACCCAAAAAACATTGCTACCTGGCTGCCATACAGGCATGTGTGGCAGTTTGTTAGAATTGTTGCCACCCGATACATTTGTGGCACATTTTGTAGCAGGAGCTTCTGGTTTTTCTTGAAGTCAACAAATGAAAACAAAGCGAGAGTTTTGCCAAACCCCCATTCGACGGCCTGGCGCACTGTACTCATGGAACTATTAAACTCCTGCTGCTGCGCAGTTAAAGATACACCAGCATATGGCCGCATCAGCAAAGGTCGCAGGGGATATGCAGGGTCACCATATATAGTAAACGTGGAGCCCTGTACCAGCCGCTCCAGCTTGTCGTACAGCCCACTTTCTCGCAGCATGCCTGTAAAATAGGTGACACTCGAGAGCACCTACCTCATGTGCCGAAAACATTTCTGTAATCTCGTAGTTGATAAAGGTAAAGGTGCGACTACTACGCTCTGCTTCAGTTAGCAATCATTTTCACTGTTCAGTTGCGTGTCTGTGGCTACATAGCTAGTCTGGCACTATCTATTTTCTAAATAGCAATGGCGACGTACATATGACAGCATTATAACATGATCTTGCCGCTACATGACATGTCACCTGTGGAATATTATATGCGAGGGAACTTTTCGGAGATAAATAGCCTAGGTCCTGGTTAACAAATATGTTTTTAAGTTTTCGTTCCCAAATCAACCACTGTGGCAATAGAGAGTTTTAGAATAGGGGCCTCAACGTTCGGGTTCTCCTAAGAAATTGGGGGACCCAAACGCAACAAGGTTGGCGTCGACGGCATATAGAATAGGGGTTTCGCGACGCCGCGCAGCGCGCTTACGTTTCCCGCTTGCAGCGCCAATGCAGCCAACGAGAGTAATAATCAACAAAGAAAAATATTAAAAAAACGTAAAACATGTCCGCTTAGCAAGTACTTTTGTTCACAAAAAATAGCTAAGGTAAATCCCAATCAAGCCGGCTAAAACAAGAGACAATTCAAAATCAGTATAAATATTGTTGGCTATATTCAGCAAAAACAATCCAATCCGTAGCGCTTTAATTTGGCACTCATTCTCGGATTTTTTGGGCGTTCGTGTGCGCTTTGACCGTCTGTCGCCGAAGATTTAGGCCTTCAATTATGCCGAGGCTAAGACAAACGCGAGCGAGCATACCCTGCGAGCAGCTGCTCTACTTAGATCTGAACTGGAGCGACCTTGAAGCCTTGAAATACTTGTTTTCATGCTGCAGGTATCTTGAAACGAACGAAATCCACTTGGAGCCACGGAGTAGTAGTAAAGTGGTAATTTGAGCTAGTTGGTACAGTCTCCGGCAATATGAAAGACTCACTGGGAGCGCGTGGCCGAGGCGGTGGCTGGTGGGGCGCTGCGAGCGCTCCAGGCAATTCCATTCTGCTTCGAGGGAGGACGCTCACTCGGGGCTCAGCACAATCTCATAAGCGCGTTGCGCTTTAGCTGAACCCGAGTGAGCGTCCTTCCTCGAAGCAGAATGGAATTGCCCGGAGCGCTCGCAGCGCCTGCCAGCACCGCCTCGGCACGCGCTCCCAGTGGGTCCTTCATATTGCCGGAGAGTGTACATCACTAAAGATTAAACAGCGCACAAAACGTCAGAGGAACGAAAGAGCGCTGACTCTAAGTGATCTATTTAGAAAGAGGAGAAAAAAGAAAAAAAAGATGCCACAAAATGTTTTTTTTAATCTTTTTAATTGTTCCTTTTCCGGAGTTTTTGAGAGTTTCGCCTCCTTTCTCTTCTTCACTTAAATCTATCACTCATGTCTGTACATATGTTTTCCCTTTCTTTTCCTTTTTCTTTATATTTTATTTATTTATTTATTTTTTCCTTTTCCCTTTTCTTCTTTTCTCCTCTTTCTAAATAAATCAGGTGCGAGTCAGCGCTCCTTCGTTCTACTTTTCTCTTCCTCCGACGTTTTGTGCGCTGTTTAAACTTAAGGCTTGTTCACACAGACCCGTTTTCTTACGTTACGTTACGAAATGTCACCGGGAAATCAGTGCTTCGTATTAAGCGTGGCTACCAATTCAAGGAAATAGTTCGGCACGAGACGTAGAGACAAGAATGTTTCGGTGACGACGAGCTAGGACGGTGAGGTACCGTGACAACCAAGGACACAAGGCTCGTCGTTACGTAACGTAAGGAGTTGAGCTCGGTTCCACTTTTCAGACAGCAACGTTTTCTTACGTGACGTCTAAGTCACCAAAACATTCGCATCTCGAATGTCGCGTGCCAGGCTCTCTCCTTGAATTGATAGCCACGCTTAATACGAAGCACAGATTTCCCGGTGACTTTTCGTAACGTAACATAAAAAGACGGGTCTATGTGAACAAGCCTTTAGCCACGGAGTAGCAATACGTTACCATGTCACCAGTTACGACGTACGTTTAGGCTTAGGAACGGCCAGAATCAGGGACGATCTTTAAAATGAGGCGAGCCCAGAGCTCATTCCTTGTGACTTGAGCGAGATAAAGCAAAGCGAGAGTCGGTTGCACTATTCATTGGCATTGAAATGGGCTAATACTGCAGCAACTATGATGAATTTGCTCCGGAGCGAGAGGAAAGGGCGCCGCCATGTTTGCCGACACAACCCGGCCCCAAGCAATTGGGGGCCCCACGCTATTTCTCGAATTTCACGTTGGGGGCCCCAGCGCCAACCCAAAGCCCCAAACGGAGTTTGGGTTCTGCGCATGCGCAGTGATGAGCCCCTATTTCTTTGGGGCCCCAAAGCTCTGGGGCCTCCTATTCTAAAACTCTCTATAACTGTCGTGCTGCTTCAGCTACAGGATGGACTAAAAGCAAGCTATATACACCTACCAGCGTCGTGCCTGTGGCCGGGGAATGGCCCGTCGAGTTCGCAGATAATTCCATTTGCGCACATGATAGCCTGGTATTTGAGGGCGTGCACTCTCTTGTGACCAGAGAAGTAAATCTTCTGATTCAGAGACGGTCGGCAAATGGGTCTTGCTGTGCCGTCCACGAAGCCCCAGCAGTTGTTGAGAGGAGCACCTCTGTTGTGAACGGCCTGCAGGGAAAACATTGTTTTTTTAAAGGTACGATGATACAACGACATTTCTTTTAGCAGTTTTTAAGATTGCAGGGTTAAAGGCGTTAGCACCAGTATAAACGCAGGAGCCACTCAGGCAGTGAGCACATAGCGAGCTCTTGTCATTACACTTTTTCTTGAAAATTCCAGAATTATTTTGCTGCTCATCAAGCCGCCCTTGTCTCGAACAATTTGTAAAAGAACTACGTATGCCGATAATTTCATCAAAATTGTTACACCTTGCATTAAGTACCGGAATGCCTGCACTCACATCCGCGAAATCTGCGAGGTCGTCCACGCTGAGCCACCGGTGTGTTGTGAGGTCGTCGAGGAGGTGCCCAAAGGTGCTTTCAATATGTGCGAACAGTTTCGCCACAATGCTTGACATCGCAGAACAGTGCCGGCCGAAAACTGGCTCCAGGTCCCACCACCTGTTGGGGTAGGCGAGGCGGCGTAGTCCCATCAGGAGAGCTTCGTTACCAGACACTTTCACGCCTTGGCTGCTTTCAACGATGTCTGGAATTTGAAGTGCTGCTTTCAACAAATCTAGATGTGGCTTATGAAAGCGGAACATCCTCCGGAAGTCTTCTTCTTCCAGGACGTTGATGTCCAGTAAACCGCCACTCGACTTGTACTGCCGTGGAACCGGCTCCCGATAGTGAAGGAAAAGGTCTTCTAAGTCCGCCCAGCTTAAATCCAAACACAAAAGCTGGTCGCACAGGACGCTGCCGCGATCTCGCCTTAGCTTCGGCATAGTCACGGCCGCTGGAATTTCAGCGCGCGAAAGATCCAGTGGCCGTGGCATAGTTGAGCGAAAGCACGAGAAGTCAAACAAGGCACGAGAAAGAAGTGAAAGAAACACGAAAAGCACTTGCATTGTCTTGACTTCAAATAGCCAAACATTTATTAATTTGCCAGAAATTAGATTATTTGTTCCAACTGGTATTACCCTCCCTGTTATTTGTGCCGCAAGCCACAGTAAAGTGTCGTTTCAGCACAAATGTTTTGCGTTTTAATAATTTTTCACTGTTAAGAAGTTCGTTCGTTGTCCACAATGGCGCTGCATGCGAAAAAGGCGAGCGTGCGCGTTGCGTCGTCACAAACCCTATTCTATAAGCACGCTGCGTGAGGTGTCGTTGCGTTGGGTACCCCAAAGCGTAGGGTTCCTAAAGCGTTGGGGCCCCTATTCTAAAACTCTCTATTGTCAGGTGAACGGCTGAAATTACGCACAATTTCTGGCACATTGATACTTTAGACCCATGTTGTGGTAAAAAAACTATGTCCAAACTCCGGTCTAAAAACATGCTTTTCGTGCAACGCTCGTCAAATTATGAGGCGCTGGAGAAATGCAGCATTCTGCGTTAAGTCCTTATTTCGAACTCTTTTTGTTCGCCTTCCGCCCATTGAAAAGCATGCGGGAAGGGCCTTAGAACGCACCTGGTATCGCTGCGCCGCAGCGTTCTTCCGCAACATATAGTTCGTCTGCTTTCCTCGCCGTCACCATGCCAACGAACGCCGAATGAATGGAAGCACGCACGGTACCGCCGCGTGAAGCCAGCAACAGCTGACGCCATTTTACGAACGCCGTCTGCTAGCCAAAGCCGAACGCGGTATGTCAGATCAACCGCCTCCGCCGCCGCGCCGCAAGCAAAGACGACGAAGCTGAGACACGCCGACGGCGATCGAGCAAGCAACAACACCGCGGGACGACTGCAACGTAGGCATTTATTGGGATCAAAGGCGCGAAATAAGCAAGGACAATTTTTATTTGAATCATAACACGCGATGCCACGGTCGGCATCGGCCCAAGACAACAGTCGGACCCAACAAATAAAGAAACTAAGTGAATAAAAATAAAAAATAAAAAGGAAGCCGTTCTCGGGCGGCGTGTTCTTTGATGAGAGGTGTTGCTCGCAATGTTCCTGGTTTGTTTTCTTTTTTGTTTCTTTTCCGTAGAGGATGCCACGACCCTTATTTGAAGCTGATTTGTTAATTCAATAACAAACAACGCGTTGGAACGAAGGAGGGAGGGAGTCTTGGCGTCAGAATTCGACGTAGTCTAAATGAAAATAAAAGTAAGAATGCACATATATGCCGTACTGCAAGACCGCCGCCGACGACGGTTAGGCTATTTATTTTGTTTCTTTAGATTTTTATCGCGACCACTATTCCACCGTGCCTCAGATTTTCCGGCGGAGGTCCGGCAGTTTTTGATAACTATTATTATCGTCGTTTGAAGGGCACTCTTCCTATGCTGCTTCGTCTTCGTTCGTGACGCCATAAAAATATGGGCGGGAAAAGTTAGCGCCACGTATAAAAAAATAAAAAGTTTAGTTCAAGGTCGGATTGGTTTGTGGATACAATTAGTCCAATATTAATTAGCCCAATTATTTAGCTTTGTTATTAGCATCTTTTGTGTGCATGCGTGAAATACAGCACCCAACGAGAAGACATGAGAAGAACGCTGCAAGTGCTGGACCGTAGACCATTTAATGCCACCAAAATCCTGGGCCGGAGAACACTTGGCGGTATTAATGTATCGTTTTGAAAGCGCCACAAAAACACGTCGGGGACACTGAACTTTAGGACCAACTTTGAATGCGTGAGTGTGTGATGTGTGTGTATGCCATTCTTTATTTCTAGATTGTAGGCGCGAAAAATCTACACGGACTAGTGTGGCCTGAGTAATGCAGAGTCTAGGCCAACATCTGGGTGCTGTTACTCAGGCCCTAGTCAGTGTGGATTTTTCGCGCCTATAATCTAAACAGAAAGAATATTTTTATGGCGTCAGGAACGAAGCAGCATAGGAAGAGTGCCCTTCAAACGACAATAATAATAATTATTAGAAACTGCCGGATCTCCGCTGGAGAGTCCGAAGCACAGTGAAGTAGTCGCCGCGATAAAAAATCTAAAGAAACAAAATAAATGGCCTAACGGTCGTCGGCGGCGTCATTAGGACTCGCCGAGTGCGGAGTATAACGGTCTTGGCATACGGTCGTTATTTTCTTTTCTTTTCTACCACGTCGAATTCGGACGCCAAGACTCTACCTCCTCCGTTCCAACGCGTTGTCAGCTTCAAGTAAAATTCGTGGCACCCTCTAAAAAAAAAAAAAAGGAAACTTTTCGAGCAGTCAGAGCAGCATGGCCGCTCCTCCTCTCATCAAAGAAGACGCCGCCACGCCGTCACGCCGTCCGAAAATCCAACCGCTCTCTTCTTATTTTTTTCTTTTTATTCACTTTGTTACTTTTTTGTTGTTGGGTTCGACTGCTCCCTTCTCTGTGACGATGCCGTCTGTGGACATACGTTTGGCGTTTGTTTTGTCACGCGATGGTGTGGTCCGACCGATCAACCAATGAGTTTGTTGGAATTGTGTCACGAGGTAGAAAATGGCGGATCAAATAAAAATAATAAATGCAAAGAAGCGCGCAGTTCCCCCTCGGCGCTTTATTCTTCCAGAGGCGAGCATCGCAGTGCCATGGCGTTCAACTTGTGCCGTCTTCATGACGCCATGAAAGATCATCTTGAAGCAATTAATTTGCTTCAGCGGATGGGCCTGCTCCTGGCTCCTGGGTTTTCGTGCGTGTCCAGAGTGCGAAGCTGCGATGACAAGCTGCAAGTCCGCGATAGATCTGCGGATCGCTACACGTGCGGGTGCGGTGTGTGGATGACTCGTGCGGTGTACAAGAGGAAGCCGGTCAAAGTTCAGTGCCGGGGCCAGGTCTCGGTACGGAGCGGTTCCTTTTTCGAAGGATCGCACCTGACGCTTCTCCAACTCATGAAAATCATCCTCCGGTACCAGAACCTACCGTGCGCCGTCATTCAGCGGGAGACTGATATCGCAAGTAAGACAATAACTGATTGGGCGAGCTTTTGTCGGGAGGTTGTGGTAAATGCCGTTTTTAAGCATTCAGGCATGATTGGTGGCGAAGGCGTGACTGTAGAACTAGACCAGAGTATGTTCGGTCGGCGAAAGTACCATCGCGGGTATTTAAGGCCTGGCCAGTGGGTTTTCGGCGGTGTGGAGCGTTGCAGCGGGTGCTGCTTTCTTGTTCCCGTGGAGACCTGTGACGCTAAAATCCCTGCAAGGGCTAATAACCGAGTGGGTCCGCCCTAGAACAAGAATAATCACTGACTGTTGGGCTGGCTGTAGCAAGCTTGCAGATGACGCTCGCTTCACGCACCTCACCGTCAACCACAAGCTACACTTTGTCGACGCGAACACTGGTGCGCATACCAATACGGTGGATCGCACCTGGGCCCACGTCAAAAACTCTCTTCCATCTGGACGGCGCGAGAGCCACCATTTCACTGGTCACAGTCACCTTGCAAAATTCATGTTGTGGAGGAGAGAGAAGGCGCGCGGAAACACTGATAGATTCCAGTCGTTCGTCGCCGTGGCCGCCAAAATCTAGAGCCCCGACGCAGACAGGGCGATGATTCTGACGGCCCCGGTGACTTCGAGTGATCCGCTGCGCTGAGCCCGTCGCCCGCCTGAATGCATAAAGGCGACTTATGCGCCAACCGCTTGTCAAGTGCTCGTTACGTCAGTTATAGGTTCTGGTAGCGGTCTAAACGGCCCTTTTCAGGGCCCCCATATTTTGCAAACGGAGCTGTGTTCTGTACGCGGCACCCCGTGTCTCTGTAAAAAGTTCACAGGAAAGACCCAGCAAAGGTATCTGGTCCCCAACTTGGATATCGCGTGTTATGATTCAAATAAAAATTGTTCTTGCTTATTTCGCGCCTTTGATCCCAATAAATGCCGCCGTTGCAGTCGTCCCGCGGTGCTGTTGCTCGTCCAATCGCCGTTGGCGTGCCTCAGCTTCGTCGTCTTGGGCCGATGCCGACCGTGGCATCGCGTGTTATGATTCAAATAAAAATTGTCCTTGCTTATTTCGCGCCTTTGATCCCAATAAATGCCTACGTTGCAGTCGTCCCGCGGTGTTGTTGCTTGCTCGATCGCCGTCGGCGTGTCTCAGCTTCGTCGTCTTTGCTTGCGGCGCGGCGGCGGAGGCGGTTGATCTGACATACCGCGTTCGGCTTTGGCTAGCAGACGGCGTTCGTAAAATGGCGTCAGCTGTTGCTGGCTTCACGCGGCGGTACCGTGCGTGCTTCCATTCATTCGGCGTTCGTTGGCATGGTGACGGCGAGGAAAGCAGACGAACTATATGTTGCGGAAGAACGCTGCGGCGCAGCGATACCAGGTGCGTTCTAAGGCCCTTCCCGCATGCTTTTCAATGGGCGGAAGGCGAACAAAAAGAGTTCGAAATAAGGACTTAACGCAGAATGCTGCATTTCTCCAGCGCCTCATAATTTGACGAGCCTTACACGAAAAACGCGTTTTTTTGGCCATCCCGCGTCCTGTTTTTTTATCCGTAACATGGGTCTAAAGTATCAAACTGCCCGATTTCTTTCCACTCCTCATTTTCGCAGATACTGAGCATTTTTTTGGCCTACTGTGATTGCAATGTTTTTTTAATTTACCCATAAAGGCTTGGCCACGCCCCGTTCAGTGCCGACCCTTCTTTTCTTCCACAAACTATAAAGCCCTCAGACTACAAGTCTATCAAGCACACTATCAAGATGGTCCGAAAGATGCAGATAGCGTAGTATATTTTCCTCTACCTCAAATTCTTTCTTTAGCGTTCTTTTAAACACATCCCCAAAAAATACGGCATTTACACAAATTACAAAAGCGTGTGTGAATGTTTCAGTCGTCTTGCACATCCTATAGTACGTTGTTCATGCTACTTCTATGCCTCGGGAGGCAAGCCATTTCTTGACCGGTACATTTCGAGAATAAAAGCGAAAGAAAAATGTTTTACATTTTGACGGTATTGGCATACGCTTAACTCTTTTCAACATGTCCACTTTACTATTCAGGAATAAGCGAGATAACGGCTCGGGGAACAGCGCCATCAACAGCCTTTGTACTAGGCATTTTAGGGGCGAAGCTCCTTAAGGTGTATTCACACGAAGGACTTGGTCCGCGGACAAGTTCCTACAAAAGGCGTGACGTCACCTCTTCTGGGGTATGAAATCGGCCATGTTTCTGGCGAAAACAGCAGGCAACACGAAGGGACATGTCCGCGGACCTTAAGAACGTGTCCTCGGACCTGGTGTATCTTGCGTATCACCTGGGCGAACGTCACAGAATATGTCCGCGGACCTGCCGGACCCTGATTATAGGGGTTTTGAACGCGATCCAATTCTACCTTTTTCGAGTCCGTTGTGGTCCACGGACAAGCCCGGGAACCGATTGCGTGAAAGTGCTCTAGGTATTTTGTTGCACGAGCGGTTTTTTCTTTTTTTATATGCCTCTCACGGTTCTTGTACACGGATGGCCCTTTGCTCATTTTCCAGTACGATTAGTACGCACGAGCTACAGCTGTGGAAGATGCTCGAGGGTTCCTGCGCATAATGAAAAGAGGAGCCGAAAATTAAAAGAAAGAAAACGACTGGAAATTGTTTTTGATTCAAACATGGAGGCTGACAAGGCTTCACGAGTTGTTGTGGCTTGTGCCCTCATGATGGCGGGTGAGGAAGTCGCAAAAGCACCTAATAACGACGAAAAAAAAAACATGGATTAAAACATGGATGTCCAAGAAGAAACTCGGTATACAAAATCTACTCTATCAAGAACTTCTGGAGAGCGACCCCGTGGAGTACCACCGCTTGCTGCGCGTTAACTCCAACCAGTTTTCTGGCATTCTCTCGTCAATTGCATCATGCATCCAAAAACTCGACACTGAAATGCGTCCAGCCATCCCAGCCAAAACAAACTTTAACTGACGCTGCGGCTTCTTGCCTCATGTGTGTGGTGGTTATCCTACTTTTGTCTTTGTTTCAGCATATTATAGAACTACGCTCGACTTAGCCGTGTTTCTTGTTTTCTTGCACATTTTCGGGGGAAAGTCAACATTCCTGAAGCAGGCAGTTCCGCATTAGCCACAGCGCCGTCAGTGGGTTCCTCGTTGAAACTTGCGACGCCATTTACAAGATGCTGGAACCAAAATATCTGGTGTCCCCGCGGACGAAAGATGAGTGGCTGGCAGTAATGAAGAACTTTTACGAAAAATGGCAATTTCCGCATGTATTGGAGCGCTCGACGTAAAACATGTCACAATTATCAAACCTCCAAACTCTGGATCTGTGTATTTTAATTACAAGAAGGCCTTCAGTATCGCGCTTTTTGCTCTTGTGGACGTAGACAGCATGTTTTTGTACATTGATGTCGGCGCCCGGGTCTGATGGAGATGGAGGCATTTGGAAGACGATACCACTGCGGAACGCCATCGAGAACGGAACAGTCGGACTGCCGATCTCAGGACCTGGACCGGTCGGCGTCCCACCTGTCATCGTTGGAGACGACGCCTTCCCCTTGTCTATAAACTTAATGAAGCCGTACACCGGTACAAATTCGGATAAAGAAAAAGTTATATTTACCTACAGGTGTGTTGCCTAGCTCGTGTCATTTCTACACATCGTTTCCCTTATATAGTTTTTTTTTTCATTTCAGATTAAGCCGAGCAAGACGGGTAGCAGAAAATGTGTTTGGCATTCTGGTAAACCGTTTTAGGTTCTTGCACATGACTATCGATGCCGAACCAGGAAGGGTCACCTCATTCGTCAAAAACAGCTTGTGTGCTGCACAACTATTTGCGAGCTGCACCTGTGCTTTTTAAAGCGTTGAGGGAGGACCACCAGCGACAAAGGACAATTTACTTTGGGCTACGAAGTTCCAAAGGGCGCTCCGGGGAAAGAACTCCATAGATGTGCGTGAGCGCCTGCGGAGATACTTTAATGACGAAGGCGCCATCGCGTGGCAGAGGAACAGGCGGGCCTTAATTTGCGAATAAATAGAAAAATTTAACCCTATCTGCATGTGCAGACAAGTGCAGAAGCAAAGAAAGGGGAATGTACATTTAGATACCATTTCATGGTCTGTATATTGCTACTTCCTTTACTTAACAATCGTTCATGCATATGTTGGCACTTTGACCACCAAAACGTTTTTGTGTTATGCTCTAATTGTTCAACTTTATGTAAATATACTTCAAAGAATCTTCAATGTGTTCTTATTTTCTATTTCGCCATGCTATAATATTGGTCACAATCTAATACACTGGCCCACTCCAACATCAAGAGCCATCAGTTCCGAATGTAAAAAGTACGAAAGGCAAAGGATACAAACAATTGTTTGTTTCTAAGTCTTCCTTTTACTCACGAGTGCGAAATGCTAATTTTGGTTTAACATTTGTTTTAATTTTAAATAGATTCGTTGAATTAAATTTACTCTTACTGTCGGTCTAGGTAACGCTTGACTAGTTCCAATACCTATATCTGATACTGAATAAAATTATTTCCGTTCATGTTTCTCATGTGGCCCGCCACTACTCTTCCGAAATTATCAGCGTCGTCGCAGCTTTTTTCAGTTGCGAAACTTTCGGCAATTTTAGTGAAAACAACCGTGCGCTCTTTCCACCCAGAGCTGGAGCAGTCATCTGCTTTCTTTTTCCGTCATCGCGCTTTGGGTGCTTCACAGAAGTGCCAGACGCTTCCACAATGGGACTCGTTGTTCCGCGCGGTGTGTGTGTGGAAGGCGTGCTAAGGACGGGTTCTTTCATCTCGGTCATAACAGACGCCAATTCTGTCTCACTGTCCATCTGGAAAGCGTAAAAGAAATACGAATGCGTTACGGTAGAGGAACTATATGTAAAGCACCGCTTGCACGGCAGAATATCGCAAGTGTCGGCCATTTACTGTTCACAGCATTGAGGGAGAGATAGAGAGAAAGAGAGAGTTTTAGTAGTGAAGGGAGGACCGCGACGGGCTGCGTGACCAAGAGTATATGTCACCACCTTAGTATTGCGGGAAAAGCGAGAGTTGTTTTTTAAAAAGACGCAACAGGTCGGACCCATCAAAGGCTCACCGGCGGTTGGCTGTTTGACTTGCAAATTTTAAGAAAAGAAAGGTTTACTCAATGAAGGGCCCTGTACACTCCATTTGAGGTCAAAACTGTTGCGTGGCCCTGAAACTTGTATGAAACTGACACTGCGGCCAGAACCCGGCCCACGGGCCGCCGGTTGTCAAACCCTAGGATAGTGTCTCGCAGCTTCATCCAGTGACTACCAGCACATCAAAAGACCTTGATTAATACGAGTGAACGAAACAAAGTGCTGAAGCGTGTAGAGCAAAGCCAGAGCTCGAACGTCAGCATAGCTAATGGGGTTCAGAGACCTCCATCAACAAACGCTCGCCAACGTTTCCATCGATAGGTCTAAAGAATCAAGTTAAACGAATCGGTCAACCCGCCAAAGGTTACTCACTCCATTATCATCCTCATGTTGGTAAGACTCGTTGCACTCTCGAGAAAGGAAAGGTTTGCTCCGATCCAAGAACAGAAGATTGCGGTAGAACCTCCATCTACCGTTGTACGTGTGCTCCGCAGCTTGGCCGCTCTTCGTCTTCATGATCTTTTCCTTCTCCCGTCTGAAGACGCGTCGCTTATTTTGATGAAAGCCCCTCACTCCCTCTGAAATACCAGACAACAATAAGCGGTCAAGTGCAACTCGGAATTGACACTAATGAACTTACCTTCTGTGTAAGGCCCATACTGGGAGTAGCGCCGTTCCATTTCATTGGCAATTTGTTTCCAGAGCTCTGATTTTATGTCGTTGTTGCGGTACTGGTCGTTTTGAAGGCACCAAAGCTGTGGAAACTCTTCTACGAGTGCAATTAAAAACAGCGTCGCTTCATCGCTGAGGGCCTTCATCGCTGTCGTCTTCAATGCCAGGTTCATCAGACGCTGGCGGGATTGGAATCGACCGTCATGTGCGTTGCGCGGCCGTTCTCTTGCAGCTTGGAACGCAGCGAAGCTACAGCCAAGGCTCTCGGCGCGAGGTGAGAGTGTTGGGAAATACCAATCCTGAACAGTATAGCTCGTGCAGCGAAAGCAGCGAGAAAGGTACGAGCTCGGACTCTGCAGTTCTCGCCTCGGTTCGCGGCAACCAAGGAGTATTAATTCGCACGTCCTCGAACTTGCACAAGTCCGCGGACTTGTCCGTTGTGACGTCGAAGCCACGTGATACGCATATTTCACAGGTCCGCGGACGTCGTTCCCGGAATGTGTCCGGCGTGTGAATACACCTTTAGGGGCTAGCCGTGTCCGTATGTCCGTCCGCCGTCCGCCGTCCGACGTAGGCCGGCGTCAGGTGCTCGTGCTTCTGCTCGTGAGATCACGTGCTCACGAGCACGTGAGCACATGCTCACGTGCTCGTGTAGGGCAAAAAACAAACTGGAAAAAAAGATGAAAAAAAAATTATGAAGAAACAAAAAGAAGAAAAAAAAAGAGTAGGGGGTTCTGAGATGCCATCCCATCTGTCTGCTTAAAAAAGAAAAAGAAGAAAACCACACATTCTCCTACTGCCATGAATGAAAAGGACCGAAAAGCTCGGCATGCAGCGCCTCAGCGTCTACGTAGACAGCAAGCTGCTCCGGAGACCAGGGCGCGAGAAGCTGCTGCACAGCGTCAAAAACGCCAAGCGGACCCGGAGTTGAGAGCTCGGGAAGCGGCGGCAAAGCGTCAACGCCGACAGCAAGCAGCAATACCTATGACCAAAATCAGTATCATCAGCACCACCTGAGCTTCGCCCCAATCAACATCATTCACCACGTGGAGATGCGGTCATTTTTTTTTCGAGCACGACTCCAGGAAGGTTGGTTCAGAGCTCACTTTCAAAAATTATAGGGTATCAGCCACTTTATAAATGCCTCGTAATGTTGTTATAACATGTGTCTCCTGTAATTGGTCATTTGAATCAATACATTTTGTCAAAATATTTTCTTACGAGTTTCGAGGAACAGATGTTGCGGTTCCCGAAAGAATTTCCACCAGGCAATTAACTGCCTCACAGAAATGTGACCTAATCCAAGACTCCCAGCTTCGATAGAACGAAACAAATGGGATCGTCGCATGGGTTCATATGCCGACTTCCATTTAAACGTCGTGAAAATCCTATTCAACATATTAACCATCACCCGCGAACAGTGTACGATCTGAAGGAGGTACATAAGTTTTGACAGGAGAGATGTTACACACAGCAACTCGACCGGAGATTGATACATGTCCCATATTACACATGCGAGCAGTCGATTTAACTTTAGTTCCGACACTGTCTCAGGTTGATTTGGGCTTGTCCATAGCACACAGGGGAACACCCAAAAGCTCTGGTTTCTTAGTCGACTATGTGATGTCCACATATCTAGACGGCGTCGAGCCACACATCCCGCACCACGAGCCAGAACTATTTTCTCCTGTTCACTGTGGCCCCAGACGTCGCACAGAAGTCTGAAACACACTTCATTGCTTCTTGTATGCTAGGCTTATCAGAACACACAAGCACCAGGTTGTCCGCGTAAGCTAGAATTTTCACTTCACAGCTGTGGAGTCGGAACCCTTGCACCTTGCTGTTGTTTTTGATATCTTTACAAAGTGGTTCCAAATATAAGTCAAACCGTAGTGGTGAGAGGGGACACTCTTGACGTACTGAGCGTTGTACTTGAATCAGTCTGAGAGAGATCCATTTATAATTATCTGTGTCGCCTATGCTTTTATAACAAAGCTTTGCACCGTTCTCAATTTTGTTGCCTACCTGGATATGCTTCAAGATAGAAAAATAAATGCATGTTCTACTCTATCAAAGGCCTTTGCCAGGACGATCTGTAAAATAGCGGCTACTTCGTTTGTTTGTTGGCATAGTTGTAATATCGAACGTACAATGTGCAGATTTGTTTGAATATTTCTTCCTTTTATAGAGCAAGTTTGGTGGTCGCCGACGATTTCAGATATCACACTC
>JAZHYW010011229.1:0-18842 GCA_037355805.1 Ixodes ricinus | reverse complement strand
CCCACGGTATCCTTCGTTTGGTACTGCGACTCGTGCCGTAAGTTCGTCACCGGAAGAGTTGTACCATCCTTCCTGGCGATTCGCAATGCGTCGTGCGACGCCAATTCCGTTTCCCAGGAGCAGTTGAACGCTGCCTCCAGAAGCGTTTCTTTGGTCGTGGCTGTCATCGGTTCCTGTCGTTACCAAACGCTCGAAAGCGGGCAGTGTCATGTAGGTCGGCGAAAACTCGCGCCGCAGCTGACGTTGCTCAGAGTCTTTCGGCACTGGGACAGGTTTTCGGATCGTCAACTCGTCCTTTCCTAGGTCGATGACAGCGCCGTACTCCGCATAAAAGTCCATCCCGAGGATAACGTCCTCGCGCAGTCCCTGTAGAGCGACGAACTTCACCGCGCGGATCTCGGCGTGAATCTCGACGCGAGCGGTATAACTACCCACTGGTTTAATGAGGTGCGTTCCGGCGGTTTGTATTTGAGGTCCGTCCCATGGCGTCGTCAGTTTCCGGAGGCGTCGAGACAGTCTCCACTCAAAGCGGAATAGTCTGCTCCGGTGTCGATGAGTGCCGTCGCGTTTGTCACGCCGATGTTATGGTACGTTTACATCTGAGAAGAAATCTGCTGCCGCGGGGCGGATCCGCTCCCGGCGGCGGCGGGCGACGAGCGGGTTGTGTTCATCTATTTCCTCCGAGCGGTGGCGGTGCCGCGGCTGCGCGGCTATTCTGTTCGCCCATCAAATATGGCGAGAAGGCGCAGAATTCCCACCTTGGCTGTTATCCCGCGCTAGCGGAAGTCGTGATCGTAGGCAGCGTCGCTGCCGCAAAATATGTCACTTCCTATCAGCGAAACACCTCGTTCGGCGGCAGAAATAGGTCCTGGACCTAAACGGCTCGCCGCCGCCTTTTCCGCCCAGCGTTGTCGCCCCAGCCACCCCAGTGGCGAAAGCTGGGCGGATCCGCTAGCGGATCCGCAAGTGTAAACGTACCATTAACGTCGATGTTATTCTGACACCATCGCAAGGCGTCGTTTCGATGCATCTCGTCGCTAGTGTGGGAACCCTCCAAAGTTTGGGGAGGATATTGGCGTCGTTCGTCCTCGCCAATGCCAACCCCCGGTATTGACGCTCTAATTTTTCCCGGCAAGGCAGGGAAGACAGGCCTCCCGGAGGAATTATGCATGCGTGCAGATCACGCAGTGGGCGAGCGAGCTCCTCAGGGCGAAGAGGGCGCAGGAGACGGCGGCGGGTGAAAATATTCATCGATTTCTCGTGGGCGCTCACCGTACCGTGGGCGCAAATCTTTCAGTGGAACCTGCGCAGCCCAGTTGTCGGTAGGTGCATCGGCGATAAATGTGGTCCGCTTACCTGCGGTGGTAGCCTCTTCAGACCCCCTGTCCCCCCACAGGGACATTGGTTCACAGGCCGTGAAAAAAAAACAGGGCTGTTGCAGCATAGAGACCCAATGTTCCTCTGGGAGGCCAATGTTTGTGGCGCCATCTATGAAGAGCTCAGCAAAATAGTTCGTTCCTTTGTTGAGAAAAGATGGCGGCAATCACCACGTCCACGTTTTACGCACGACGGCGGGGTAAGTCGCTTTTTTGTTGTTCATAACAGTTGTCATTCAAACCAATTGCGACGCGGCATAAAGGTTTAATGTCTAGAGAACACGTGAACGCCATTTTTAGAAAGATGTTGTCTTTATGGAGACATTTGCAGCTTATGGAGTGTAGTGTCCTCGCACAGGGACATTGGGTCCATGTGTTTGAATATTTTGAAGTCGGTGTCCCTTGTAGAGCATTTTTTTCTCGAAATTCAACGGGTGCGAACCGAAGTCTAAAATAAACTTTGCTTTGTAATTTCAGGGTTATCCACCAAGAAAGCTGACGAAGTTTTGGAATCAATTTGCAGAACGGGAAACCTCCGATATTTCGGACTCGGAGAATGAAGACGACGTGAACAACGTGAATGGTGCGTACGATTCCGACACTTGAGGAGTATGCTGGTTCATCTACTGACAGTGACGACAACGACTCCAGCGGCGCAGACACTTCGCAAAGGCGCGTTTTGTGGAAGGCGGTAGATTCTGCACCAGCAAACGACGTGCCTGTTCTCGAAACTGGGTGTGTGTTCTCGGAAAAAGATCGGAGTTCTCGCCTGTTGACTACTACAAGCAGTATGTAGATGACATCATGCTCAAAAAAATGGCTGAAAAAACAAACCAGAGAATTCTGAGGGTGCGTGGAACCATAGCTAAAGTCACTGGCCAGGAAGTGAAACAGTTTTTGGGTTGTTCAATGCTAATGGGAGTGATTGGCTATCCCAGAATACGTTTTTTTTTAGAAGAAGAGCTTGGCTGTTAGTTCAGTAGCTGACACCATGCCACGAGATCGGTTTTTCTTATTGCGATCTAACCTGTGCTGCCAACTTGACGATGACGTCAATGATGACGAAAAGAAAAGGGAGAGACTTTGGAAGGTTGTGCCTTTCGTAGAGATGGTGCGAAAGGGCTGCTTGGGCTTGGAAAGATCCAACTGCTTTTGTGTGGATGAGCAAATTATCCCATTTTCAGGGCGCTGCCCTATGAAGAACTACATTCCTAACAAACCGAACCCTGTGGGCCTGAAAAATTTTGTTCTCGCAGGAAAGGACGGGTTGATTTATGACTTTGTAATTTACAAAGGCAAAGAGACGTTTCCAGACGTTGGCCTTGGCGTATCAGGCAACTCAGTCATGAAGCTAGTTGAGACAGTGCCTGCGTGTTCCACGCTTTACATTGACCGTTGGTTTTCTTCGGTCCGTTTGATGGACGAGCTCACGAAGAAGGACATTTTTGGCACCGGCACTCTGATGAAGAACAGAATGCCAAAAGAGGCCCATTTCACAAATGACAAAGAACTGTTGAAGAAATCACGGGGCACTTCGGAGGAGCTGCTGCGACAAGACCGCACGCTTGCGTGTACAAAATGGGTCGACAAAAAGCCAATTGTGATGCTGTCGGCTGCCTTTGGAGTGGAGCCTCAAGATGAGTGCAAAAGGTGGTGCAAAAAAGAGAAAAAGTTTCTGGATGTCCCGCGCCCATCCGTCATCAAGAAGTACAATGAAAATATGGGTGGTGTGGACTTAGCTGACCGAATGCTCGCCCTGTACGCTCAAAGGAGCCGCACAAACAGGTGGACACTGCGCACAATGCTTCACATGTCTGATCTTGCTTGCGTCAACAGCTGGCTTCAGTACAGAGCAGACAAAAAGACAGGGGAATGCAAAACAAAACATTCTTGACTACCTTGATTTCAAGATTTCCGTGGCTGAGGCATTGCTATGGCAGATAGATGAGCCCACCATCTCAAGACGATGAAGATGACACAAACATTGCGGCAAGAAAGAGGCCGCGTCAAGACGACGAAGACGACATAAACAACGCGTCAAGAAAAAGGCGAAAAGCTCTACCATCGGAACATTTTCGCAAACAAGACGCACTTCATTTGCCAGTAAAGGACGACCTTCAAAGTGGATCAAGGTGCCGAAACGCTGGCTGCAGCAAGAAGACACGCCACCGCTGTGCTCACTGCGACGTGTACCTTTGCATAGAAGTTGGCAGAAACTGCTTCTATGAATTTCATTCGTGAGTGGAGTCGGAAAACAATTAATTTGGCGAGTTAATTTACTAGTATGAGGTGTGAGGAACATACCGAACTTGCTTATGTTGTGTTTTGAGTGCTTCATAAAACGAGTAAATTTATTTATTTCTCCTTTTCCGAAAAGCGCAGCATCGAAGCAGTTATTTACCGGCCCTTTCCAAATACACAAAAATTTACAAACTTTCTAACCATGTCTAAGGATGGACCCAGTGTCCCTGCAGGGGGACAAGCAATTAAATATAGTTAGTCACTGCGCATATTAAAAATAATTTTTGGGGCGTTTTCTTGGAACCCAATAGTAAATATAAGGACTTCATCAAAGTTATTTTATTCTGGCATTAGTCTCAGGTCTGAGGACGATAGCACAACGGCCGTCAGTCGGCCGTCTTCCACATGGCGGTCTTCCTGTGTGCTGGTCGTTCCAGGTGGACGTGCTGGACCCGTTCTTCGCAACGTCGGGAGTACTGCGGTGCCGTATGCTCATGACGTGGAGACGCAGCATACGAGCGAGGAGGTGGCGGTGATCGGCGGGCCATTGCGATGTAGGACAGCGTTGATTCCTCGGGGGCTCGCGCGTCGACGGGAGTTTGAGGCTGCAAGCCCCGTCAGACCTCGTCGCGCACGATCTAGGTGACTGAATGCGACGCGGTGCGCTCAGAAGCGGGGAGCGGCTTTGGGAGCTTTTCTTGGATAACGTCCCGGATGATCTCGCGTACATCCGATGTAGTGGAGACCAGGTAGCAGCTTGACGGCAAGGATGCAGCGACACGAGGTAGTCGCTGGCAGACTTGTACGTAGTTCATCTACTCTACTCAAGTTACTCTAGTTTAACTACTTTTCTGATTAGTTTAGTAACTTTCAATTACATTTTTATTTCGGTAATTAGCAGTTTAATTTAATTACTTTTTCTGAGTAACTTCTACTCAAGTTACAAATTACTTTCTAATTTTAGTGGTTGTTTTGCCTATCAACAAACATTGCTGCACAAAGGAGATAAGGTGTTGGAAGATCAGCTGACATTTGCAAATAGGGGAAGCATATGGAGTAGGAAGGAAAGGGGGGGGGAGAAAATGGTTTGGAGAGTCTGAAACTCCGCACGTAAAAGCTTTTGTACGCAGCCCAACTCGAAAACTGCCTTCTTTATTAGCGCAGAAATCGGCGTGTATTATATTGAAATCATCACTTGACCCCTGTGGTAGGTTCCACGTTCACCACAGAGCCAATTGGGTTTTCTTTCTTTTTTCTTTTTTGTTTTCTAATAACGAGCCAGTTAGTGGGCAAACGCAAAGCTATAGCTGACTGTCTGTGCCACGGTTGTCTCTACTTACTGCTGGAGACCAGTGCAGAATTGCATAAAATAAGACGCCGTTTGTAGTAAAATAACATATTATGAATAAATAAAAAGAAACTGCAGAGTGCACAACAGAGCACGAAGAATACCTCGGCACACATCCTGTGTATACCGACTTCATCCGGACTTTTAAGATAAATCGAGCCTTTTTGTTTTCCTATGACAGACAACTTTTTTTAATTATTAAACAGACCTTACATTTTTCAAGCTGCCAGTCTTATAAAGATTCTGCCCTTTTGAACATACTTGTAGATAGCTCTGGTGGGTATTCAAAAGGTCAGTTTTTTGACAAAGGTTGAAAAGATTGATTTCGTTAATACATAAACACTAATATTTTATGACATTCTATTAGGATCAATTTTGTTCCTATAAATTACTCAATCTGTAGCAGTAAAACTCATAAATGTATAGAGCAGTTCTTGCAGGTTTATAAGCGTCCTCCGATAGGCCCCAAAGGCAAGTCGCAGAAAGACAAAACACTATCATAAGGATGACTTCTGTATTAACTATCAACCTTTGTTAACATATAATTTGTTGTTGCTTTCTTTATTTGAACTACCGTTTCCCCTAATAATGTATTTAGCGCTATTCAGTTCAAGGAAGTGCCAAAGGCACTTTCGCATTTTAGTATATGCTCCGCAACTATATAATTGTTTGCAGCGTAGAAGTGGGGGGGGGGGCTGGAGACTCTTTTCCGGTATTTTAATATATCATGGTCGGCTGGAAAACCCAACTAGCGATTTACGTCCGCATGATATGATGTCCCCCAGTCATCGAAATCATGCACGTCACAGCAGTTCCTTACTTAAACCTTTCAAGACTGTAAAAAAGAAATGACGTTGCAAACACTGTTGTGAACATGTGTAAAGTACGGCGTGCGGTGAGAGGTCACGGCGCCGCCGATGGGACTTTTGAGCCGAACCCAGAAACAGGTGCATGTCCTTCGGGCGTCGACGCGGAGTATTTGTTCGGTGGCCTTTTGTCTGTGTCGGTGAAGACGATGGGTGCTCGCCAGCGGCGGATGCGCCGAAAAGTCGGGCGATGAGCTGCTGGCCGAAGGGACGGGAACAGCACGAGGGTACGTTGTCACCGAAAAGGAGAGAGTTTTTCTCTGCGAGCTTGGTGGTGTTTTGTCGAGGAGGAAGGCCCGCCGTTGGGGAACAAGGGGGACGGGTCGGGGGAGCCACTGTAGTCTGTGGCCGGTCGGGGAAAAACAAGCGCCTTGGACGGGGCGCGCCGGAGTGGAGATGAGGACCGAACCAACAAAAAATCTCGTTGGCGGATTGGACAATGAGGGGGCTGACGAAAAACACGAAAGGGAGGAACTGCGCAGCGTCCCACCGATCGACGCGGAGCTGACCGGGACCGGCCCACCGAACCTTACCGAGAGGTACCTCCGAGACCCATCAGGCATCCAACCGGATCACCGAGACCACGGCCCAAGAGCCGTCCGGCCGCTTCACCACCGCGTCACTCAAGACAGAGAGAAGAGCCCAAGGCCCCGCGTCCCGTCCATAGCACCGGCACCAAGCGGAGTGGGAGCGAGCACGCCCACCATTCCCAGTCGGACCAATTAAAGTCCGTATTTAAAATTCAGTGTCGTGGCACTTCTTCCTCTCTCAACCCCAAAAGGGACCCCAGGGTGGCTGAGCCGCTACTCCCCGGTAGCGGTCATCACACATGAATCGTGCATCTATAAACCGAAATAAATAAGGGAAAAGAACATACAACTATAAAAATATGCAAATTCTTAAAATAGTGTTCTCGCGATGCGGATACGTATTACGTTTTAACTTGGTATGTCTCAGGTCTTACTCAATAAAATATTATCTCCACAAGGAATAAGAAGAAAAAAACGCGTTGCACTTTTATTTTTCACAATATAGCTAACACCTACGCAATTCCTGTGTATACGATCTTTGCTTTGCGGCCACACAATAAAAGAAAAGCTAGCGTTTCGCTCTTCTATAAATGCAAAAACATTAATTAAAATTCTTTGAGGAATTGTTTTCCAGTTCTTTTTTCTTTCAGCTGTTAAAATTTTTGCGCCACAGGTGGAATTTATCGCTGGGATTAACGAACTTGAGCTTATTAGGAAGAGTGATATATTTTGTTTATGTTTCTTTTAACTGCAGTCGTCTATATAAGAAACCGACCAACAGCCTCATGTATACCTCAGATCTCCCATTCTGGTCGAACTGAACAACTGAAGATGTATCTTACGCACCTCGTGTTTGCTAGCCTTGTTGCGGCCGCTATCGCCAATGGCGGCTCTAATTCGGCGATGAAAATGAAACACCTACGGACGCATGGAAGGTAAGAACGAAAAAATAATTCACTTGAGTAACAAAGCTCGGTATTCTCATCATTCATTGGATATTGATTTCACTTTAAATTGGATTTAAAAAAGCTCTTTCTTGCGTTCTTTTTATTACATTTTGCAATCGGCATTCACGAAATCCGCTTGCTATATTGAAATTACCTGAAACTCTCCTTTAATCTACTACCGCCACTACCAGAAACGTTGCCGGGTTTTGAAATTGCAGTGTGCTTGAGTTCGCTCTTATTTTTTGTTTTGTTTATTATTTTAAAACGTGTGTGCTACGGTATGACTACTGTTCGTCTAGAGTTCCTGTATATAGATACCTACTGTAGCAGAGTTGCGCATTCAGCCTCGGCGGGTGGCCGTAGCGCCGGCTTTCCTGCACGGCCCTGGATGTTTTGCTCGTCACGTGACTGAATTCTGGGAATAGCGGCCCCGCGTACGCCGCTGCGAATGGAAAACGTAGAACATAGGCGGAACCAGAGGAACATACGCCGGGGCGTGGGCAACATTGGGAGAGCGACCTAAGCGGTGGATTTCCTGCACGCCGCTGGATGCTCCTCACGGGATCGATATTGGCGAATAGCGGCGTGGCGGATCGGGGAAAACAAATGCGCAACTCTGCTATATCAAAGAACTGTTATGTTCGTATATCCTGTGGCACCACGAAAACACCCACCGTTGTTTTCGGCATTTTCTTTTTCAATGGAAACCGTGTGCATCACTTTGCTTTGCAAATGTAATCAGAAAAAGTTATGACTCCTCCTTCTTCTGATTGCTAACGTTAGCTGTTATGAACCCGACATAATACCTTTACTTCCGCAGCAGTGTCCAGCAATAATAGCGTTTTCAGTTTCTAAAGATACTTCCGTTTCAGATCTAAGTCCGTCCGCAGCCAATGCTGATTCGATGAAGCCAATCAAGTCACTTCAAAAGTGCATCGTCATGGCGCTCTTTGTGCATTTGCTGTCACAAGCTAAACCAATCACGCACAAAACAAAGCACAGGGTCACGCTGCACGCACTGCGCCTGATTGGTTTAGTTCTGGGCAGACATGTACAAGTTACTCCGAAAAAGTAATTAAGTTAAGTTACTGCGATTTGGCTTCAAAAGTAATTTGAGTAGAGTAGAAATCACTGACATGGAAAGTGACTGAGTAAATACTAACTACCATAAAAAAGGAGCGAATTACTTTTGAAGTTACTTTTATATTTTTTATGGTAACAAGAAAGTGCATATATAGAGCAGCTTGTGTTTTGACAAAAAGGCTTTAGTAGCTAGTTCTCCTTGTGCCTGACTAAAAGCTTCGAACCTTTTTTGCTTGGCAATGATGTACTGCGGATGCATCATTTATACTTTGAGGTTAAGCACTGCCTAAGCTTGATTTTGCAGGCAGTGTTTGATTGTTT
The DNA here is from genome assembly GCA_037355805.1 of Ixodes ricinus. Lineage (NCBI taxonomy): Eukaryota > Metazoa > Arthropoda > Arachnida > Ixodida > Ixodidae > Ixodes > Ixodes ricinus. The sequence goes on along the minus strand of JAZHYW010011229.1, from coordinate 10,130 downwards.
ACAGTGTTGCGTAAGTACATTTCAAAGGTACTTCAAGTAAAGTACAAAGTAAATGAGACGTTATGTACCTCAACTACGTAATCCCAAGTACACCGGCTGCAATGTACTCGAAGTGAATTACCGTCGATGCCATGTACTTTAGAAGTGAAGTAAAACTACTTTTTAACGCAATCTTTCAAGATGCCTTTCGTCCCCTAAATAGTGTTTTTTTCGTTTTTTTTTTAACTGGTAATCATTGTGTTAGGGGCAATCGGAGGTGAATTATTTTTTTTCGGTAATGGCGGCAAATATTGGATAAAATCATGTCGCCACAGAGTGGCTGTTTTATTCTATCTAACGAACTATTTAACACTATCAAATCACAAGGAACTTATTTTTATCGGTCTTTAGACGCCATTTACTTCACTCAGAGAAATGACCAAATGAAGTCTCGAAAGACAGCAGCGCTTTTTCACATGACGATACGCCATTTTGTTTGTTTTAAAATTTGGGTAATGTCGCTCGAAGTCAACAGTTTTACTCTCCTCAGAAAGTATCGGGCAAAAAGAATTTAGTAAAGTACTACATGCTCAGAGAATGTACTTCAAGCAATGTACGAGTTTTCTAAACACTCTTAAAGTAGTACTTTAAGTACCATGAACTTAAAGTACTTCCCAACACTGCTTGTTATATATTATTTTTTATGTTAACACGTTGGGGGAACTACTAAGGTTTCTGAACGATCTTGGAATCTGGGAAGACCTGCATATTCTGAGTCTTGGGGGGGGGAGGGGAGGTTGGCAACGCAAAGAGGTCACCTTTGCGTTGTCCTTTAGCACGCGATTCCGCAAGCACACCTCAAACTACCGGAGCACGAAATGAGCTTCAGAGCGGGTGCTGCACTTTGCTGCCTCCTTGAGTGAGGATGCGGTGGGTACACCTCCTGTAGTAGGCGAGAGTTCTTACGTTAGAGAGAAGCGGTGAAGGTCCAGTCGTCGGCGCTAATCCCGTAGTTACTCGGCCTTACTTTCATATATATATTTTAGCATTGCGCAAAAAAACAAAATTGTAATTGGATACTGCCTTAACATCAACCTTTCTGTGACAAACCGCCATACGCGACTTCCAGTTGCTGTGAAGTCCGAAAATCATAGCCAGAGCGTACTGGACACCATTTTCATTTTCAATGATTAAATACTGCAATAAAACTTTGGTTGGGGCTAGTTGGTTCATATTAAATAAAAGGTTAAAGGCGCGAACAAACAGGACGAAAAAAGACAGACGTACACGTACACGAAAAAAGACACGGATAAAAGACACACGTGTATGGCGCCTGTCCGTGTCGTACGTGTTTCTCTTTTCGTCCTGTTTGTTCGCGCTTTTTAACATGTTAAATACTGACACTATGTGGATCCAACTGGAGCTCCTTTTTAGTATTCCTTGCAGCACGTCCGAGAAGAAAACCCCATCCCAACAATCTAGAAAGTCGTGTTCTACAGTGTTTGGTTTTTTGCACAATAAACAATGTATCCCCCACGGTGGAAATAGTCCCTTATCTTCCATCCATGTCTTCACCGCTAAGACAACAGAGTGCAATTTAAAAAAAAAGGGTTTTAAGACATGGCGGAACTGCTGTTTTCTTAATACACTGAATAACATTCTGCCGCGGCCTAAAGGCGAATGGTCAGTCTGTTTGGCTGAATACAGTCAAATCTTTGCGGTGGCATGCCTTTTTTCTTCTCCTTTTTCTGTCCGTGAGGATGGGCCCATATAGATTTTCCCTTGCAAAAAAAAAACCCGCTGCGTTTGAGATTTTGTGTCGCTTTGTGCGTTATTGCATCTCCACCTTGTCTCAAAGTTCAGATTATGTTGAGATGGAGTGTTCAGGTACAAAGTGTATTATACTACGCAAAAAGTTATAATTTTGTGTCATTTTTGAACTCTTTATGATGGCCATAGATGCAATAGAAAGCAAAACATTTTTAACGTGAGTGGGATGAAGATAGATGTTGTTTTCAATCTCTTGTTTGCAGACTGTGAGTCAGAATGCAACCTTTATTTAATGTACCGCTCCTACGAGTATGATGCTGGCGTCGCAGGCACCGGGAAATGTGTCAGCGTCCGATTATGCGAAAAAGATGACACAACCAGGACTGCTAGAGCAGAATCATGTACAGGGACGCCCAGACGACCCAATTGTAAGTGGAAATCGCCATTTGCTAACATTCTTTGTTTTCCACGACTACATGAGATTAAATTTCGGACTATTCATAATCCAGGATGGGATTCACTGCGCGTGTCACTATGGCTCGTTCTTGGAACAGCACAGTTGACGACATAATCCGTCTTGGCAAGGCAGACGACTGCACCGCACGTAAGCCGGAATTTAATTTCTTGATATTTAAACTTATTGTACCGAAAGGTCCCAAAGCCCGCTGGAGCCTTTAAAGTGACTGCATAAATCGGTTTAGTAATATTTCGCGTTACGATTTACCGTGCAGTCAACGTGGTGGAAAGATGGATCCCATCGAAATTTCAAAGAACGAACCAGGCTAAGTAAAAATTAAAAACAAAACAATCGGTAACTTTTTTTGTATATCTGTCCGTCTGCTAACTGCGGACCCTCTCACTTATCATTTAGTATTTAGTTGCACCAAAACCATTTTGAACCTGGGTGGTAGCCCGAAAGGGGCGTCGCAGGCGCGGTTTAGAAATATTTAGAAATTTAAGATCGAGGTCCGTCGTCAGTAGTACGCGGCCAAAGTGCACGAAAGCACGGCTAACCGATGGCAAACACAATAATAAAATATAATAAAAATAAAATTAGAAGTAGAAGTAAGGCATAGAAAGTCGGCAGAAAAGTCCACACTCTCCATCTGCCAGTCTCTGTGCTCGCCGTCGGTGCGGCCGTTCAGTCTCTTTCAGACTCACAACGATCATAGCGTCAGGTGTTCGTTTTCACAGCCGACATGACGGCACATGACTCTGTGCCGCCGCGTGCTTTACAGCAGCTGTGCGCCCCTTTGCAAGCGCATAGGCCCGCACAGGCACCCCAAAGCAACCATATCCAGGTAAGTATGTAGTAAGTCCCAGGACCAAGAGATGGCGGCAGCGGACCTGGCAGTTCAGAGACTCTGCTGTGGCGGCTTACGGCAGCATCTGCAGCCAACGGGGCCGATGCCGCCATCTCTCGGCTGTTGCTCCAGTCAGAGGCTGTACAGTTAGCCAACAGATGCCTAAACGAAACTAAAACAATTTTTGTTTTTGTTTAAGTCATTTGGTTCTTTCAACCGAATGACTTAAACCTAGCACCACACGTTACCAAGCCGATTTACGCGGTGACTTTAAAGGCTTTGCGCGGCTTCGGGACCTGATTTTATAGTTAGCACAGTGCAGTATCTACAGCGGTTTAACCTGCCACCTAGGACTATTGTGCATCGTTCCACAGTTACCCACAGCTCTAAGAAACGCAGTGCGTGGCGAGTCTCAGACATCTCATTATCGCTCTGGAGCCATTCAGGTTGCAGCATTAGCAGATGTGAGCGTCGAAGAACCAATCACGAAGCGAGGAACGTGGAGATCATTAGCCACACCCTGCGTTTGTGAAGCTATCGAAGACTAAACCGGTTGTCATTTCTAAAATGAGTGTATTTCGTTCGTTCCACAGCCGCTAATGCAGCGACAGCTGAATATCGGCTCGTTTATTCGGACTACACCAGCTGCGACGTGATGGTTGTCTTTGGAACACTGGAACCGAGTGAGTAGTGCGACCTTCGCAGGGTCATTTTACGCGCCTCTGTTCGCATTTTGTTTTAAATGTGAAATCATTAGCTACCCCATGCATGGAGCGAACCCGGGGGCGTCTGAAATCGCGAAAAAAGGCGAAACAAATACCCATTCTCCCAATAGCTGGGCGAAACGGCTCCCAGATAGCAATTGGCGGTAGCTTCACGAGAGCGAGCGCTCGGCCGCCGCTCCCGTGTCAGGCGTTGCCGGAAGGGCGGGCTGCGGCCGCTTCGCTCCTCTCGGCGCCGAGGAACACGGCGGCGCCTCAGGCATCTATATCGTCGGCGGCCGTATCCTCGCCAGTAGCGAAACGTGGCCGTCCACGCCAGTACACCGCAGACAAACTAAGGGAGCGGAGGAACGACATTCATGCTTTCGCATTCACAGCTCATAAACACTGCTTAGGTTTCGTCGGAATTTTCATTTAGACTAGTTGCGGTGTTGCACATTGCAGCACACGCGCCGATTCATACAGAAAATAAATATATTTCTTTCTTCGGTAAAATTGCTGAAATATTCCTCGTAGGTCCTACCGCCGCCGTCGCTACGGCCCGATGGAGCCTTGGCAATAGGGATAGGTGTGCTGCCACTGGCTGAACCACTCAACATAAAATAAAATTTAGATGACGCTTAAGCCTCGCCTTTAAGAGTGGAACGCGATAGCGCTATCGGGCCCCGTTCGCATCGCCTTCTCATTCGCCGTGCAAGCGTGCCTAGCCTGGCTCGCAACCGAACGGGTTTCCAATTGCGGCTAAAATTTCTTTAAATTTTTTAAAGACAAATGAATAACTTCATAAAGTTATATAATTTGAGACATTCCACAGTATTTCATTCGCATTAAGTCTGATGTTTTTTAGTCACTTTCATTCCACACTTGACGTCACGCGCGTAACCATTGTGGGATGTTTGAAATTACTGCTCGATGCCATCTGGCTATGACATCATGACCCTATCGACCAATCCTGGATATTAGCGGACGCCACCGAACGTCGGCGTTTCTGCTACGCCACCGACGCCGGCTTTTCTGAGACACGAGCTCCTTAACGCTGTCGTGCTAAGGCGCAGGCAAGGCGCCTTCACTGTGAGTGATAGAGTTAGTCGGGGGTAGCAAACGCGTAAAGAAAGTGAGCGCCACGACGGTGCACTGTCGGCCATGCTTGAGGGGCTTCATCGGACCGGTGCGTCGGCTGCACTCGGACATTTAAGTGAAACGGAGAGGATCGTCATGGCGTCTCATTTTTGTCTAATTTCAGCGACGAGAATAGCTTAGCGACAGTATCAAACCGAGACGAAAGAGAAAACAGAAAAGAGACCGCCCTTTCTCTTTCGATCTGTACTGGGACCGAAAAGTTGTACAGTCATGTCTCGTATAATATGGACCCCATTATTAAGGATGCCCCACTATATGAACACCACTTTCTGGGACAAACTGGCAAAATACATGCATTTTCGTCTCGTTGATTACGGACAGACCCACATTTTGGACGATTTTTTACGGGAACGGAATTGCCCATATTAGCGCAAGATATTATCTTGCTAATATGTATCGGTATCTTGCGTAGCATATCTGATACGCTGGGCATTACAGGGTTAATACTTCATAATCACATGTAGCTTCAGAAAAGGTTTCCATCAACTCACATTTAATATAGCTTTTACGTGATTAGCAACACCACCACCACGTCGTTCTTTGCGGTTTAAAAAGAAAAGTTTGTAACCCTGTATGATAAGCATATCAGCGTCCTGCTGATACCACGTAGGTACTAGGTACTATATAGGATATATACATTTCGCGGAAAGACTTCTTTTAATGGCCAAAAAGGTTCACTATTCTGTGCTTGTGATACTTTTTTTCTTATATGCAATCAGGTTCACATTTAGAAAAGACCCAGTAATTGAAATATCTAGCTCTGCTAACCTCATCGCTGCTACAGATTGAAGATACTGTGATGAATTTATTGCTCCCATGTTGTAACTTGCTGTTGTATCGTTATTATTTCTTGACTCTCAAGTGATATCGCGTGCGTCAGTTTATATTGTAGTGTTTCTAATATTCTAACGTGAATATAAAGCATCACTTTTAGGAGTGGTATAAGCTGGCACCTCACCGCCTCACATGTTCATTTTCTTGCAAACATTTACAGGGAGCAGATGAAAAAAGTTATCATATAAGCTATGATTATAATCCAGTTAAATACAAGGGTACATGCGAGCTGGACAATAATGACGAAAATAATCCCCGAAGAAGGGCTACAAGAGGAGACAAAGGAAAACATAAATCTCCAATTTGTTTGTCCTTTATCCTTCATTGTTCCCCCTCTCGAGGGATTATTTCCGTCATATTCAGCTATATGTTTCTTATGAACTTTTCATTTTTTGTTGCTGGTAGTGTAGGTAGGGAAGTAGCCTTTGATGAAAGGGATTTGCTTGATGTTAACAATATTTATAAAATTCACAAAAATATTAATCCGCTTTACTTTGTCGCATAAAAATTACAGCGATGGAAAAGAAGTCAACAAAAAAGCTTAGAAATATTCCCGTTTCGTCTTTCCAGAATGTGAACTATGGATCAAAGATGGCTATCAAAAACACCTTGATGGCACACTTAACTACCTTGAAGGCCAGATCAAGTGAATATGACAGTGCTATCAAAACGAACATAACCACATGTGAACAAGAATACGCAAAGCTATGCCAAGTGAAATACCAAATCTACGATAAACTTATATGCAGTTCGCCTGGCGCCAATTAGGGTGGCCCTAATGAAGAAATCCATTAAAGTGACCAGAAATGACCAGTCAAAAAACAACTTTTCAAACTAGGGTAATCGTCAGAGGCACTCTAAAAAGAGCTCAATTGTTTTCTTTAGTTTCTAGTGATTAAAAGTGTGGTTGTTTGTACAAATAAAAAAATTAAAGCAGATCAAAGACTGTTTAGTAAAAAAGAGGAAACTCTTCTGAGAACAAATATTTACAAGTGTTTGTTCTCACGGAGCATCCATAACAATGTTGTTGTTGTTTTTTTATTCACAAATTTGCGATATGTTGATTGTCTGTATAAATTTAAATTTGCGTGCGAATTATTAAAAATTGTTTTCGCCAATATTTTCAAAAAAATCGACATTAAAATCTCGCCTTGGCGAAGCTCTAAATAATTGTTACGTAACGGAGAGAGGCAGTATGTAAAAAAGCACGCTATTTGATTCAAGCTGCATCAGTTTCACATTCATCCTGTCCAAGCTTCGGCATCTGTTTTTTTCTGTAATGCTTGCAACTACCAAACCGACCGCAGCCGATGCAACGACCCTATTGAGCCAATCAACAAGCAGCGCCCTAGATGTGCATCGCCACAGCGCCCATTGTATTTTTTACATCTGCTATCACCAACTCAACAATCACATACTGTGAATGCGCCGCCATCTTGCACTCATTTCTGTACCTGATTGGTTTAGCCGCTCATAGACAACCCACAAAGACAACAACCGCCTAGACGCTGCACTTTTGGCGACACTTTACTGGCCCAATCGAATTGCAGCATCGGCTGAGGTAGGGCTTCAAGTGACATGGAGTATACACGAACTCAGCTCTGTTACCTCTCGGCGCGGTGGTGGCGCGTCGGGCGTACTTCCGGTCTAGGGCTGTATGCGGAAGTCACCATGCGGGACGTGCATTCTTTTGTTGTTTTAGAAGAAACCAGACAAAAACTTGCCTTCTTCCTCAAAACGCCGTTACTCGGGTTGTACCAAAAGAGTGTGAAAAGGTTGGAAGATCAGATTTCACGTGTTTTCGGCATCCTCGGTTCGTCCGAGAACGTTGATATGTGCGTGAAAATGGAAAACCAGACGCCGTCGGACCACGATTGCGTGTGCGGTAAGCATTTTAGGTTAAATTAACGTATACTTGTGGTCGTCAGATTTATTTCTTTTGTTCAAACGTGAACGGGGAAAACCGCCAAGTTAAACAAACCACCTGCAGACTACGCTCGGTGCATCTTCAAGTACAAACGGTCGCCTATTCGTTCGAACTGTCTTCTGCTCTTTCAAAAGTTTCTGCTTGTTGTCGCCTTCTCGTTCTAAGTTCAAACGGCAGCGGCCCATAGAACAAACGTTGACCAGGTAATTGCGATAAGAAGTAAGTGCAGACCTTAACAAAATTTTAAGTTTGAAGGTTTGGTTGGGGAAGTAGGCTCGGTGTAAACAGTAGATACAGAGATGTTGATAACTGTTACCACTGGCCATCACCGACTTGTTATGTCTGATTCACTTGGTTCGATTCTGCTTGCGATTTGTAGTATCGACGTCGACCACCTCAGCTACAGTAAATGCTGTTGCAGCCTGAGTGACGTCATGACTGAAAATAGGAGCAGAATCTCATCACTGCGAAATAAGGCTTTAGCGTCCATTCTGAGGGGTCCACGCGAAATGAATTGCCGCATGTCACATTATTCGCGCGGCGTATTACGGTGTAACGAGACTCGTTAATTTCGCTGAGGCCGCTAAAGTAGTAAGACGTTGACTGGGAGACGTAGAATGAACAATTTCAACGCGACAGAAAGCACGGGGACTCGCACTGACGCCGACAACATTGCATTCCAATGGTTTGTTTATGGGCTACGGCCTCTTGCCTACACTCCATCGCGCATACGCGGCGCCGGTGACGCCCGCTAGAGGCGCTCCTATTTGTTTGTAAACATGAGTTGGTCTATAGTACCAGTCGGATATGGTTGAGGAAAACAAAGAAACGTGCTCGTCAGATCCGAAGGCCTTGGCTTTCGGCTTCCTGCATTGCAGGTAACACTGATATGTCCCGGAAACCTGACGTCTTGGAGCTACAGAGAGGATGACATGCACAACGGTTCGAGCACCTGATCATTCTTTCTAGAGTTACGTTCGCACACTAAGTTTGCTTACAACCGAGCTTTTGTAATCTCTCACGACGAGAGAACACAACTGGCATGCTGCCGCCATCTATATGGTGACCCTAGAACTGCATCTGACTAAAGGGAAGTGTGTTAAAGTATCCGCGAGATCAAATGTATGTACTATCTATGAGAAATGTTCGTTTTTAAAATTGTCAAGCGCGTTTCGAACCAAACAAGAAATATTCATGCGAAACGAAAAAGGAAGATTCATAAGGGGAAAGGTAGGGATTGCGTTGGCATTACCTTGAGGAAATGCCATACACGTCCCCCTTAGGAAAACACAAACGCGGACCCCTTCACTTTTCTGTTTTGGCTTTCTCAATTGGCTTTCTCTTCTGCTTCCTCTGTTTTTTATGATGCTTTCTGCTTTGTTACGGGGTCCAGTGTGTAGGCGTCTTACCGAAGGGGGGGCGTGTGTGGCGTTTACCAAAACGTCACGCTAATGCATTCTCTAAAAATCCATTAATGAATCTTCCATCATCTTTTTTCGGCGAAGTGAATTCGCCGAGCACGCTTCAACTCAGCCTCTCTCGCACGCTTGGTCACGGAGTGGTGTGGGTTTTAAAAACGATCAAGACAAGTTTAAACTTATTCAGAACCCGTTCATTGTAAGATCATTTGGGAAGCCACGCTTCGTAATTCAACAAGCAGCTGCACACGCCCAACGATCGCCTGCTACTGCAGGCTCCCTTGAGTCGTACCCAGTTCATAAGCTTCTGTCGCCCGTTAACGTCCTCCATAGTGCGCCGCGGATCGCATGGTGCGGGTTTCAATTTCAGCTGCGCAGCTTCGTAAATCTCGCTAATTATGATAAAGTATGATTAATTATGTCTAAGTATGCTTCGATGTGTTTTGTTTGCTTATGCATTGCCTCCTTTGGTCTATGTATGCTTTGTGTCGCCTGGCCCACGTGTAACGTCCTCTTGTCACACTCGATCGAAACGCTTTTCGCGTGAAATCCAGCCCAGAAACATATTCAGCTTTAAAAGGGGAAAATGAAACTCTGTTTATAGGCAATAATTGAGAAGAGATCAGAAAAACGTTTAAATGTATATCTTCATCCTATAGACACAGTCGAAAGCACAGAATTTGAAGCGTATTTGAGCTCTGCCTGTTTTGAGCTGAGTTTTGAGTTTTTTACGCAACACAGGTTAATATTGTCACGAACGAAGGTGACAAGAAGACGAACAGTGAACTGAAAGATAAAGGTTTAATAGGCGAACTTGTGCCAAACAAAATAAGTAAAGAAAGAGCGTCGAGGCAGCAGAAAAGCGGGTGGCGATTCGGCGGCGTAACAGAGAGCGAGAGCGAGACTGACTCGACAAGGTCGCGGGTAGCTGCTTATCTACAGTGCGTCACTATCTCGAAAGTTCGGCAAAGAATGTTCGAGCGTCGCGCGCTCGGGGTGAGGATGAACTGGCACTTTCGAGAACAAGAAAGCAGAG
>JAZHYW010011228.1:0-87538 GCA_037355805.1 Ixodes ricinus | reverse complement strand
ACACCATGTCTTACGTTATGTGGCCTCAGCGGTCTTTGTACAGTTCTTCTCATTGTTGCCGGTAGAGCAGCTACCGATAGTGGGGTTTCAAGGGCGTCAACTTTGAAATGCAGTTTCTTCACATAAGGTTTGCATTTTGGGAAGTTTCTATACATATACCTTGAAGTCGTTATTGTACGGATGAAACAACTTTATAATATAAAGTGTCTATGAAAACTTTGGCAGGGTTCTCTTTAAGGTGCCTGACTTACAACAAGGCTGTCCAACTTGAGAAATTTCACTAGTGGGAAACTTATTTTCATATAAGAATGGTGTACATCTTCACAGTGCTGTATGTCTGCAACAAAAACTTCAGATGTGTTCAATAAAAGTAGCATTTGCTAATAATGTGTTCTCTGTGTCTCTAATGCACTAGGTTGTATTTGTTTTGAACGCTTGCTACATTTAGGCTATACAAAATAGTCCAAATTTTATGAGCACTCAAAACCAGTGCAACTTAAATCCGACAAGCATATTGAAAAAGAAGTTCCCGGTCTGAATGAAAGATTCCAGAAAATACACACTAGAATAAATTGCTACTTGGGGTAGTAAAAATGGTGTTTTACAGACGACTCTCATTATTTCAAACTCCAGGAAGCCACACACTTTAGTTTGAAATATCAGAAGATTGAATTATCAAAATTCATCTAAATATTGTCATGAATAAAAACATATACTTATTAATAAAATTTAAAATCAGTGTGTAATGCAGTGAACTTGTGCCGAGTGCCGAGAAACAAAGTAACAAAGACCTTTGACGGTGTCGGAAGGACAACTACCTCAAGCAGCCATGCGAAGCTCCTTTTGTAAGCGCGTGGGTATCTAAAAGTTTCCGAGCTCGGACAAAAAAAATTTTCGAGTCATCTTAAACATTCCAGTCACGCAAACAAAAGAAAGACAAGCGCTGGCGGGGATCAAACCCCAGCCAGCGGCGTGAGAGTTGATCACGCTGCTGACTCAGCTATTTGCATGCGGCATTACTCCCCTTTTGTGAAAGACTCATCGTCTCTATGCAACACAAAATGAAATTAACAGCTTAAACAAGACACGGTCAAACTACAGAGTCAAGGCCCGTTCACACTCTTGCGACCGAGTACGACCGAGAGAACAAGACCGGTTTTTATCCTCTTGCGACTTCTTAGGACCGGCCGCGCTGCTGCGGAGCTGGTCCTAAGACATCGTAAGAGGATTAAAACCGGTCTTGTCTCTCTCGGTCGTACTCGGTCGCAAGAGTGTGAACGAGCCTTCACGTAAATCACAGATTTTCGCAGGCCTATCGAGCATACCCAGTTCAGTTGAGTCGGACGACGTGAATCACCGGGTGGCAGAGGGCGCGTGAAAATGTTGATGTGCCATTTGCCAACGAATTGCAGCTTAGGTCTCATGTAGCGAATAACCTTGAGGCCGAAGCACCACTTTAACAGTTCCTTGCTGCAACGATGAATTGGTGTTCAGATTCACACTTGGTAGCCAGGCTGAAACTGGGAGTCGTGGCGACAAAGATTGTACCAGCCATCGTCAGGAAGATGTGGCTTGCATCAAAATGCGATTGAGCTGCCAGACTTCCTCCGTTCGTTGAGTGATGAACCAATCATCGTCGTCCTGTTCGTCTTCGTGGTCGATACCACACGTGTCGTAGGCATCGTCATCGGGTTCATCATCAAGGTCGTCGTCAAGGTTGTAGTCATGGTTGTCGTTGAAGTCATCGTCCGGGTCGTCCTTGGGTCGCTGTCAAAGCCGTAGTCGGGATCGTCTTCCATGTCATTGTTCGAGTCGTCGCCTGGGTCATCATCAGTGTCGTCATCAGTCTCGTCATCAAGGTTGAAGACACTGTTTGGTGTCAAGGCCGTAGTCAGGTTGGTTGTTAACATTGTAGCCGGGGTTGGTCTTTGGAGTCGTCCGTTTCATCATCGGCGTAGCAGTCGTCATCATGTTTTCGTCGAGGTGTGATAGCCAGGGGCTTTGTCAAGTTCATTGTCCGGGTCATTTCCGAGGCCATAGTCGAGGTCGTCGTTGATGTCACAGTTGGAGTCGTCCTCGGGTGATTTCAAGGACGTCGCCTTCGCGATCGTCGTCTTCAGAGTTATTGTGTTCACAGGTGCTACGCTTCGTGGGCATAGATTGTGTTACCCTGCACATCCACCAATATGTCATGAACAAAAACAAACTTGATTAATCAAACTTAAAATCAATGTTTAATGCAGCGAACTTGTGCCGAGAAACATAAAGTAACAAAGACCGCACATACTTTGACGGCGACGGAAGGACGACTGACTCGAGCAGCCATGCGAAGCTCCTTTTGTGAGCGTGTGGGTATCTAGAAGGTTCCGAGCTTGAGCAAACAAGATTCTCGAGTCATCTGAAGCATTCTAAGCATGCAAACAAAAGAAAGATAAACCCCAGCCAGCGGCGTGGGAGTGGAGCACGCTGCTGACTCGGCTATTCGCAGGTGGCAATATGACTTGACACAAAGTAGCAATTTACTACAGGGATAGATACTCATACCAGGCATATTTCTGACACTTTCCTCTACACAGGCCTATTTATTAGCAGGCGCACTCACAAAATATTGGTAAAGTTTGAAGCGAATAGTGGTTTTGGCCGAATATTTTCTGATCAAATATCGAATAGTTTCTCCAAGCCTTTAACTACCATTGTACAATGCTTAAATTAAAATTCAGCTGAACTCGTGAAAGTTGTCCCAACCTCCCACTTGTGCACTTCTAAGCTCAGTTAGTTTGAATATGACTATATGAACTGTGGCCTCAGAAAGTCCAATGCCTTCATTGTGGTGGCATGTAAATGACAGATTTGACATTACATTTAACCGAAAGAGACACCCAGTTATCCTAATCGAAATAATTTATAAATCTGCTTGCTATATGCAAATATCTTTTCTTTAATCTCGAATTTAACCCCCTCGCAAAAATTTAAAAAAAAACAAGCACAAATAATGCAAGCAGATTGTCAGGACAGTACTGCTTGAATAATCGTAATGGGTTAGTCCCATCAAATGCGCTTTTCACTGAGCACCTGCAGAATGCAAAAAAGCAATGCCCGCCATCTTTGCGAGTTTTGCTTTCCCGCGGTACACAGGTGCTCAGTGGGAAGCGCACTCAACGGGGCTAACTTGCTGCGATTAAAAAAGAAGTGAATTAAACGAAAATGCTGTTCGAATTGAGTAGCTTATGAATGCATGAAAAACATAGTCAGACAAACAAAATTTAAAATTCGTTTGAATGAACCCGAAGTATGAAATACCCGAGTTTGAATTATTGCAAATTTGCTGTAATAGCATTGACTCTCCATCTGGCTTGTGTACTTGCCACCGCACTACAATTATTGTATCAATTGTTTCAAAGGCACCGTTCAATCGGCCACGATTGAACGGTGCCTTTGTGTGTATTTTCTGAGTATTTTTTGTAAAAGGGAATATGCTCGTGTTTTGTATATTGTACAATTAATTAACATAGGCTATTTTTTCTGGTTTTTCCTTGAATGTTGTGGGGCAGTGCTCTTTTTTTGTCTACTCTTAAATATTGTATGCCAGAATTTCTTGTTATAGTGCCCTGAATGATGTATGCAAGTGACGTTTTGCAATAGTGTCTGCTTATTTTCTTTAGATTTATATATCTCATTGCCGACTGTTCAATCTCTTTTTTGTTTAGTGTTCTGAGTTTTTTTCCTTTTTTTCCATGCACGCTGCTTGTAGCTGCTAAAGTTAAGGGGACTTAGGACTAGTTAAGCTGTATCAAACAGCTTTTTTCCAAAGCCCCCACCAACACTGTACCTTTTGTTAGAAAATAAACCTATTATTAAACCTATATTATTATTATTGTCATTTTGTAGCGCTTCATTTAATTGCTGTGAGCAGTAATGATCCTAGTAATCAATTGCTTTTTTTAAGCCTGAGGTAATGATCCTAGTAATCAGTTACTTTTTTAAGCCTGAGGTAAACTAAAAGCAAAATTTGCTCTACAAGATTCACCAACCTGCCTGGCTATCTCAGCTACGCAGAGGACGTTCTTCGTTTCTCGAGCTCGGGACCGGTACGATCTGGCTGTACACGGCGTTAGTAATAAGTCCAAGGTTTGGGAAGATGCAGCAGACAACAGTGGCATCATCCATTCACTCCTTAAGGAACATTACCAGGTGGCTTGTTTACTGTGCTCAGTGTACGGAAAACAAGATTCTGGACAAAAGTATGCCAAAGGGTGTTTCAACAGTCATAAGAATTTTAAACACAGTTTCGTCAAGTGCTCACTTATCCCTTGAAAAAGTGGTTTGTAGTTTGGATGAAAAACGTCGGCAAGGAAAACTTTTTTTTTAATCTGGAACATGGAGCAAGAAGCCGGTCTTCAATAACACTGCCACTAGATCCTGTCCAAAGTCAATGCCTCTGTCTGTGAGCACCGTGGTCTTCATCACCCTTACTATTCACTGTGGAACTGAGCCATCTAGGCTTAATTCAGCTCAGTGCTCTAAAGCTTTATATTGTGAGCCTGCAGGTTATCAACACTACTACTGTTTGCAGTTCCGAGTAGCATCCATAACCAGTATGAGATTATATTGCAGCATACATGAATGAACGCTACTCCATACTTCAGGAAGGTTCACGTTTACTCTTACCTCAAAGGATTAAAAACTAAAATCATTTGGAGTAAGAGTAAATGTGTATCTTCCAGAAGTATTAGTAGTGTTCGTCCATGCATGCGGCAATGTCTCTTTGATCTTGGGTCAGTTTCTTGTTTTGGCATGTCTATATGGCTTCTTTTAACCATAACTCTTTGATATCAAAGCTATACTTGAAGCACACTTCATTAGAAACAAGCAACTGGTGGTATTTTATGATTTAAAATGATAAAACATGACACAACGATGGGAAGTTCGGCGGTTTCTGCGATGCAACCTAAACCATAGGTGGTACGGTGTCCTATAGGGTACCCAAATTCACAAGATATTCTAAATTTTCCTAACAGCTCATGCCCAAACGACTTGAAGTTTTTATTGCTTGGGTGTTTTAACTGATGAGACCAACAATAAAATGCCTAGCCTCACAGAAGTTTGTGGTAATATTTCCAGTGACCACTCCTTTGTGTCTGTTAATGTTGACATGGTTGCATCAGAACGTCCAACTTTTGTGAGTTAGGAATTCAAGACAATGTTGCGAAAGAATGGCATCCTAAATGGGTGCTTGTTCCTCCAGTACTATGTATTCCGCTTTCAATGGGGCAGCCGAGCATGTGGAACAGATAATACAGCAGAAGTTGAAGATGGCTAGACTAATTAAGTGACTTTCATTCACAAATAGCCAGAATGTTGCTGTCGTACAAAGCAACGCCAAATTAAATGATTAGCTGTAGTCCTGCTGAACTTTCATTGGTGTGGAAGCTCAAAACTGCACTGGGCTTGCTGCAGCCAGATTTTTAACCACAGCAAGTCTAAAGCAGCTTCATCACAACATGCAGAGCAACAGAAAGTTTGCCAGAAAGGTTTGACTTAATCCCAGTTAGGCGCCGGCTGCTGTATTGTCTGACCAGGAGTTTACGTTGTTAGTGTGACTGCTGTATGGCCGCTTGTAGATGAGGCATCAGGGTCGCATCTGCATAGTCCGAGGCGTCCCAGCTGACCCTGTCACCTAGGATTCCCTTTTATGACTTATCAGAGCATGCCTATACTTTGCTTACCCATAATTCGGCAGTGTGGTGGAAGCCCCATGCTCCTTACATCAGTCATACGTCTCTCTTGCACCACTTAATCGCGCTTCTGTCTATACACCCACACAAAGAGCATGTTTTCACATGACGGAATAGGCTTGTGACTGTTCCAACAAATGCGTAACTTCCACTGCACTGTCAGCTTAGGGGTGAACTGAGTACTGGCAATTTTCACTACATGTTTTTTAACCTACTTTCACGGCTTTGTAATTAAACCGCCAAGTGCTGTGAATATTTGATTTGCTCGAGAAGGCTAGTGAGCGAACCTGCCGCCACAGCTTCCTGTTCCAGCCACTATAAAAAAGGTGCCATCAATTTTTCGCTGGAGTCGCCAGTTGTGTTGACGTTCCTGCAATAGATACCTATGAAGCCGTCGCTGACACTAAAGCTACTAGAACTGCGATTCAATGGCAGTTCGTGATGCAGGGAACAATTTCACAGCAGATTCTGGTGGTGACAGGCAGTATTGCAGAATGAGCACCCCCTCCCATCCAACTCCATTCCAGAGAATTGGATTTTCTAATACTAATTCCATTCCTTCGAACTCCTGGAAAGGAAAAACTGGGCCCATCCCCACTCCTGGAATGGCTGAACTGTTCCATTCCATTCCTCTCAATTCCTCTCAACCGTGAAAAGTGGCACTTGACAGCTAGTACTAAGTTACCGGAAAATAACGTCAGCATAAAGCTGGCGTTGTCAAATGCGTAGACAACTGCAAAATTGTGCAAAACCAAACCCGAAATCATTGATTCTACTAAGTTGAGCCGTGGTCGCACATAGCGCTAGTGGCAATTGATATGGTGGCACTGCAGATATCGATTGCACCACCAAGCGTAAAAGCCTCATAACAGAGAGGAAAACTTTAAGTCACCCATCTTCTCCACAAAAGAACCGTATATGTCCTCCACTTTTACGAGACACATAGTAAGTGAGGAGTCACGTGTACTAACGAAATGGGGGCGGTGTGACATTGTCCTTGCCTGGTGGCCTGCAACTGGTGCTGTAATCACACATATGGTTGCGTCTCACGGCGCCAGGAACAACACCTTGTCCGCCTACAACTCTACAGTTTGGGTTGCTTCACTGGGGTTGCCACTTTCATCCTCGAAGGAACATAAGCAGTCAGATAACCAAGCCGTCAGTTACCCAAATGCAATGATGCCGTTTCAAAAGCCCCTTTGACCGCATCGACGCAGCTCGCATTAGAACAAAGCGTATTCCATTCCTACTCTATTCTGGGCAAAATGCACCTACTAATTTCATTCCCATTCCATTCCAGTGCTGCCATCATTTTATTTGCATTTGATTCCAGGGTCGTGGAAGGGCGGAATCGTTCCAACCCTGAAGTGGCAACTCCACAACACTGGTGATAGTCACGAAGGCACCCAGTTCAGTGCGAATACTGTCCTCACAGCCCATCGAAAGCTGTTATTATTGCAACAGACTCCAGTAGGACGAAGTAGTGGGATTCGAAAGCCTGTTGTGCAGATTTGTACCTTGCATTGTTACCGGTATTTTTTATTTCTTTCGTATTTTATAATGGACAACTCTTCTTTGTTAAGAGGATAACAAGCGTTGTAATCTCGGTATTGTTGCCAAACCAGCAGGTGTTATCATCGGTGCACTTTTAAATAAATGTATGCCACAGCCACGGATCAGCAGTGAGCACTTACCCTGGAATTTGGGTGTTTCGTAAGTATTCATTTTAATTGCGCGATAATGACATTCGTCTTCTGTTAGAATGAAAGAAACCTAAACAATATTCGACATGATGGATAATTTTGGACACCCGCGGCATGTGTGATCTGAGCATTTGTTCTTTTCTTCTGAAGTGTGTCTCTTGCTTACTACCTGTAGCGTATACAATGTTGGGGACGGAAGAGATGCTGCGACCGACTCCGAGCAATAAAAACATTCTGTTTATTCTCACGTCGTTGAGCTCGTGGCAGCGAGTATGAGTAGCATTGTCATCTTTGGCGGTGCCGAGGCTGAACCAACAGACTGCCACAGAGCCGTCGCCTGCAGCTCTGCAGACTGTGAGAAATGGCACGATTTCGTTGAAGTGATTGCGGCTTCAGAGAGGTGTTGTTGCTGTTGACATGTACCGCAAGCAGGATGACATACTAGAGAGCAGGAAAGACAACGTTCGGAAGCCGTGCATGGTAGTCGACGCCGAGGTCAGGCAGGGGCGGATCCAGTACTCCGTTTTGGGGGGGGGGGATTTTTAAGGATACTATTCTCCCATTTTTTCTTGTGCAAGGGGGTCCACCCATGTCAAATTGCCCTCCGAGAAGGGGGAGGGAGGGGGTCGACTTTGTTTGGGGGGGGGGGCGGCGGCTGCCCCCGTCGCCCCCCCCCCCTTGGATCCGCCACTGAGGTCAGGCAATGAGGCAGCAGACAGAGGGGAAATCGACCCTGTCGTGCTTTCAGTCCAGCTTGATTAGTTCGGAGTGTGCAGCCTCGGACTGAAAGGGGGATGCCGGCCGACTGCGGGGCCGATGCAACATCCCCTAATATGAAGAACCGAGCTGAGAGCGAATGCCCGACGTGGCAACGATGCGGAGACCCTGGTCAGCTAGCGACATGCCTTGTGAATAGTGTGGAAACGTCGATGAATATTCACTTGCCGAGCCGGTGGGGCGAGCAAGATGGTCGCAGCCCATTGCTGGGAGATGCCGGCGCTAGATGCGACAGAGGAGAGGCGATGGTGGAGGTGCAGCAGATGTGGAGGCTGTGAAAGTTGAAGATACGCCTACTGCATTTTCGTCCGAAAAGGCAGGGCCGTTAGCCGTGCCCCTGGCCATGAAGAACATTCCCCTAAATAGCAGGCGCTCGGAGTCGATCATCATGTCCAGGTCACCAATTTGTAGCACTTTCGATGTTGAGAACGGGAGAGATGGTGCGACAGACTCTGAGTTTAGCTGTGAAAACATTCTCTTTATTCTCGAACCGTCGAGCTCGTTCCGACCAGTAGCTTGCTTTTATACACTGCAGTCATTAGCAATATTGTTGATCTACGTGTTTTGCAACACTATTAATACGGCAGATTGGGC
This sequence comes from Ixodes ricinus, assembly GCA_037355805.1. Lineage (NCBI taxonomy): Eukaryota > Metazoa > Arthropoda > Arachnida > Ixodida > Ixodidae > Ixodes > Ixodes ricinus. The sequence continues at coordinate 78,729 of JAZHYW010011228.1, read as the reverse complement.
GAGTTGGTAAGGCATAATTACGAACCAGCGCACAGGTAGACAGTTACTCAAAATCCAAACACACAAAAAATATACACTCGCACAGCGCTGATGAGAGTATTTTTTGTGTTTGGATTTTGGGTAACTGTCTACATGTGCGCTGGTTCGTGATTTTGCAGCACTGTCGTCTTTGGCGGTGTGGAGGCCGAACCGATGGACCGCCACAGGCCCACATCTGTATCTGTTTCATATACTGAATGCCTTTTTGCACGGCTCTGTTTTTCATCTTTGTCTTCCAGATTTTTACTGCTCACTTGTAATAATAAATGTGAAATTTAAAACTGTCATATCAGAGATTGAACTTTATCAAATAAATGTGAATTTAATTAAGCTATAGATTTTATATAGACTGTTACATTTTATGCCATTGTGTCTAAATTTGTCAGGATACAATATGCAAGTAAGCATAAAGTAACTGAAAAGTTGAAAGAAGCAAATTCGAGATTGCAAAACCTGCTTCCCAATAGATATTTTTTTCCAAAGTATTTACGTGCAAAAGGCTCCTTTTTCAATTTTTCATTTAAAACAAACTTAAAAAAAAAAATTTATGCTCGGAAAATTAAGTTATTGTGTTCAGCTTATTCTAAACTTTCTAAAATGTTTGTATGAAATGCCAGAGAGCTTGTGCTAACAGCGGGTAGATAAGGTTTTCATAATTTCTGATAAAACAAACTGACTATAGTTTCTCTTTAGTGACCGTGTCGCCAAGGTGACAACAGAACAAGTAGCAAATGCACGCCACTGTTGTGACATATTTGAATATCCTTATCGCTTGCTTGGGCTCAGCGGGTAATGCAAGTCGGCACTAGCGTGAGTATAAAGGTCGCTAAATCGCATGTAAGCGATTTAGCGAGCGACGGCGATAGCGACGACAGTCGGCGACGAATGACGAAGATTTCTCACTATCGCTCGTCGCGTCGCTCGGTTTCGGGATTTCTAGAAAACATCGTTCAGCTTTCATGCGGCTTGCCTCGTCGCGCGACTGACCGAGCGTCAGCGAAGCGGGTCGCCGTCGCTTGTCTCATCGCTCGCAAAATCGCTTACATGCGGTTTACACTTCACGCTGTCAAGGATATCGACTCGAGCGCGCATACTTTCACCTAACCTCTCATTTCCACGAGAGCGCGTGCAAATCAAACGCTAAACCAAGACGGGGGTTGCAGCCAGCAGCTTTGAGAGCGTCATACAACGGAGTACAGTTTGACAGAAGCAAGCACACACTTCGCTAGCGCATTCCAGCCTTGAGCGCTCGAACTTCCGAAAACGAAACTAGATTTTGCCACATTTTGGCTAGCTCGAAACATTATTTTTAAATATAGGGTGTCTTTTAGCCATAATCTAGACTAAGAGAAATGTGAACCTTCCCAAATTATATTTCTTTCACTGTATTATATAAGTAATAATTGTCTAGTATCGTTACGTTCATGTAAAATACGGTGGGGGTCACCGGACCTTCGTCTGAAACAAAAAGTCTGCTATATATACCGAGCGGGTCACGGTTGCATTTGAGTAGGAGTGTCGGGTTGTTAGTGCCTCTGTGTGTTGTTTGTGCCTGTGTATGCTTGTACATTGATCTTGTGGTCTGTGCTGTATGTGTTGGTATGCCGCCGTCCGCTCGAGCGTGTTACTTCCAGAAGTGTCAAAATCCTTTTTATTTTTATAGTTTTCCGCATACTCACTAGGTGGCGCAAGTAGCCACCTTGTTTTGTTTTCGCTTTGTTCGTACATAGTCCATTTAGTGTGTAAGGAACCACACCACTACAGCTACAGTCTAGCACAAAAGTAACCGCGTCTTTAAATGGCGCTGGCGTTCAGTTCGTCGTCGTTCCTTGGTCGTTCGCTGGCTGTTTCAGTAGCCGATTCGCACCCGGAAAGCCGCAAAATTTGCGTACACACGAGATATGAGTGGATACGTCGAAACGTCCCGTACAACTTTGCTCGGGGTAAAGAGGTGAGCGGGACGTCGGAAACGCCGGTCGGGTCGGGGCGATCCGTCGTCGCTCACGGCAAACGGGCTTTTTCAATAAAGTTCATGTCTGTGGTCGCGAAAAGATTCCTCCTGTGGAAACTACCCGGTGTCGGTGAAAATGCAACCGGCATGAGGCCTCGGCGATCGGCTGAACCGCCACGCGAACGGGACCTGCTCGATGGGGAAACGCGCTGCTGGGTGCAGTCGATGGTCGCTCCCACTGTCGCGTAATCGCCGCAATGGATACGGCGTCAGCGCTTGGGGGTGAATGCCTGCGGTGGTTTAGCGCGTATGGGCGATTACGAATGAACACGTGCAAACTACGCTTTCGCTGCGGCGAAAAGCCGTGCAAAGCGCTGGGCCTCGCTCGTTGATCCCGTCTCACGTCAAACGGCCGCCATTGTAAAAAAACACCCCTAGACGTGTGATCGCGGAACGAAGTACACGTTCAAAGATGTTCATTTTACACGAGACCTCGGGTGCAAACGAAATACACCGAGCCTCGCGTGTAAAACGAATACTGTGATCGAAGTATAGGTCACGTGACACCTACTAGAAAAAAAGAGGTAATATCTCGATCACGGCTTTCCACGAAACAGCTAAAAGCTCAACCACCAAAGAAAATAAAAAAATATTGTGCAAAGCGAACGAAAACTATCTAAAAAAAACATTAAAACTTTAGTTAAATTTTTTTTAAAAGCTTGTCAATGATTTTTTTTTATTTGTTGTTATGACGGTTCCCGTGGGTGTCATTGGTTATACTTATAGGAAAAATTCCAATGTCGCTAGGTTCACTGACCTGGCTATCGGAGGCTGAGGTTCTCTCAGATGTTAGCAATATTCCCGTGTTTAAAAAGACTTAAATTTGTAAATATTTGCGAACAAAAACAACAAATAAAGCTCATTTTCTTATTTCATGTTTGTTTGTTTTCGTACGTTTGAACGCCACTAACGCTGCTATCCCGTTTTAGCTAACTCTTCGCTCTTTTTGTCGCATGTTTAGTGCTTTTATAGAATGCCGCTATCAGAATATTACAGCATATTTTTATTGTGGGTGCCACGTGACCTTGGGGACACTCTAGCCATAGCGATTCGAAATGTCCTTCGAGTCAAAATGTCCACTATTGGACGTTCTAACTCGTTGGAAATTACGCTTTGTTTGTTCGTTGAATATTTTGATCTGGAATCCTGGCCTGACTCAACAACTCATGCATAAATCGTTTAATTTTTTTTTTTTTTAGAACATTTGGTTTGTGTCGCAAGATATTTTGTTTTAGCTCCCGAGACAGTACGCAAGCTCTGTCTCTCACGCCCGACAGTGGATGAAACCGCCAAAGGCACATTGTTGCCAGAAGGTGCTGCTAATCTGGTTTAGAAAAGCTAAGGGGATCATGCTGTTTTATTTTCTTCTTGATTTCCACTTTAAAATGCCCTGCAGCTCAAAACAACGAGTGCAGACGCATGAAAATAGCACTTCCTAAAAGTTAGACCGCTAAGAAAGTAACACCTCAGAAAATGCACATACCGCCTTTTCGTTTTGGGTATGTTTTAAACTGATCTTACTCACTATGCGAGCAAAAATCGATGCAAGTACTGAGAGCAATTACGCAATTTCGATGTTTTTGTAATTCGGTAATATAAATAACTATTTTTTTAAGTAAGTAAAGACATCATAATTGAATAGGAACTTCCGTGCTAAAAGGTGCAGTGCGAAGTGAAGACAAATCCCTTTTTTTATGTCCACAAAAAAAAATGCTCTGCAGCATCGATCGCACCGTTTCCTTTCGCACATTGGGGAGTTTCAGTAGACCGTTTCCGCGGCACGCTAAGCACCCGCATAGAGCTCCGTAATCGGCCACAAGACCTTGAACTATGCAGACAAGGCTGGCGGCGCGCATGCGCAGCTGCGGGGTTTTCTTTACGAGTTCTTTTAAACCCCTCGGAATGACTTCACCATTTCGAGAAAACGCCGGTTTTTTTTAAATCTTTTTTGCTTGCAGGGCATTGTAAAAATCACAAACTCGCGAGAAAAAAAGAATATTGAGTACGCGTTACTTACAGCTTCGCAGCTCTAAAGATTCACGATAAATGTCGCCCAACTTGGGCAGAAACTAATCCTTTTGTTGGAAGTATGACTAGCGTATGCTGGCAGCTCGTTTCCTGTTTGTTTTGTCTGTACTCCGTTTCACCGTACTGGGCAAACTTCAAAGGTCAGAGCTGCTGTGAGGGAATCAGTCGCGGAGCAAAGCACGTGACAGCTATTTTTAGGAACAGTACCCACCCCCGTACGTTGTCACGTGCCTCGCTCCAACACTCTCACTGGCTCACGGAAGCTTTAGTTTTCTTCGTTTGCCAAGTTATGGGGAAATGACGTCTCATCTCCTTACGTTTATACGCACTACACGCAGCCGAAACGCTTGAAAGAACATCGGATTGGGACGAATCCCGGACAAAAGCTCACCGGACAAATGCTCACCGGACAAAAGCTCACCGGACAAATGCTCACCGGACAAAAGCTCACCCTTTCTTTCAAAGACCCGGACAAAAGCTCACCACTATTTTTACAGGCCCGGACAAAAGCTCACCAGGGGAAAGTTTCACTTGGACCCTGACAAGGGCTCAAACAGCTTGGATAGATATAATCGTGCTACGCTAAAATGCAATATTAACAGAGATGTGACCTGGTACACGGTATGTTGAGGTTTGAAAACATAATCATTTATCTCTTAAAAACGGATACATTCCCCCACTGCCTCCAGCAGTCTCGGTATATCTTCATGCAGTTGGAAGTGCTCGCAGATGGTCTTCAAGCGGTTCTGAAGGCGCTTGGTCGTCTTGCGGATCCTCTTCACCGGCGGCTCGCCTCTTCGTTCTTTGATCAAAGCTGTATTAACCAGTGCCTGATCTTGTTGGAGGCATTCGATCAGCCTCCAGATGCTTGGGTGGGCGTGGCCAACAAGCTTCCGGAACCCATTATTCCATCCTTCACAGGCATTGTTGGTCCTGTCTTCGTCACGCAGTGTGGCCTCGTGTACGTTCCAGAGCTCTGGTTTAAACTCCGGTTGTCGTCGGCGCAGGGTCACAGCCAGTGGAGCACTCGTTGCGCTAGCTGCGGCAGAGCTGATTCGGAAGGGCCCGTTAACGTACGTCGAGTCGAAGTAGTCCAGGAGATCCTCGATGTCACCGGTAGCCTTCCCCTGATGTAGCTGAGCCCTTCGGGCACAAGCTGCGGTGGTAAGAACGCCAGGCCGTCGAGCATTCCGCACAGCTTCCTGAAGCAATCGTCAGCCTTGTATTGACCCAAGAGGCCCAGCTCCCGAACCTGCGAAATATTTGGAACGACAAGCAATAAAGAACAGCTCTCATAAAGAATGCAATCATATTATTGTAGCATTCTTTCCGATTATTCCTCGAAGGATATGAGGGCCCATTCACTAATATCAAGAAATGTTACTCGCAGCATTTTTATGTTTGTTTCGTTAAATGATCTGGTATAAGTACTTTTTTGGAAACTTGATATCATTACAGGCAGCTGTTTCAAAGTGACACAGCGAATTCTGCTTACGCTATGGATATCAGGAAAGTATAGCTGTTCAGTTTGGCTTACCTTTCTGTGCGTGCTTTGGCATAGGTGAAAGAAGCAGCCTCTGGTGGTAACGTGCTCCCCGAAGACCTCCTTTGCGGCTTTCATAGCGGCAATCTCGTAGTCACTGATGATGACGGCGGGGTCCGGGTGGTACCCCTTCTCCTCACAGCTATCCAGGATCACTTGAAAGAGTTCCTCATAAGTCGACAGACTCTTTCCCGAAAGGAGTGCGTACACACAGGCCAGCGAACTGTCTCCCAATTTGCAGCGCAAGACGTATAGCTGCCTGAATATCCGGGGGCACACCGAAAACGTGCCATCCATGTACCATGTTCGGCTACTGCTTAACGCTGCGAGTTGTTCGTGGGTAGAGAAAACCAGCATGCGGTCTTGGCGCTCTTGCCCGTTGTCATATAACAGAAATGGCTGTGGTCGCGCTCCTCCGGTTGTTGCCCAGGTGTCCTGTACGTGAAGGTCCCTTAAAGTCGACGGCTCTGGCGGGCGCACTTTGCTTCGCTGTCGACGCAAGTCTCGACGAATAGTTTCCAGGTCTCCAACGTTCGCACGGACTTGCTCTGAAGTTTCAGTCAGAGCTTCGGCGAGAAGCCGGCTTGGAGGTTCGGAAGTGTCGGTGGCTTTTCGCTTTAGCTGGCCCCTCAGCTTCGTTGTTTCGGTCGCGCTTGCATCATTCGCGTGAGTGTGCTCGACTGAGGACCAGTGCCGAGTAATCTGAAAAAGCATTCAAAAAGAAAGATTTGATTAGCTGTTGTTGAAAAGCTGTGCAAAAAACAGTCGAGAACGCGCTCCTAGTCTACCCGATAAAGTACAAAGAAATGTCGCCATTTTCTCTAATTGTCCCGTAAAAACTTTTCTCTACATGCAGACGGGCTATAAACAAGCTCTGCAAGGAACACACATATAAAAAGTAACTATCAGCTAGGTACTCACAGCAAGGTCTGTAGTGATAGCTCCTTTGCATCCAAAACTTCTTTGATGTCGACACTGCCACCGGGTCCAGTCTTTCTTGGAGATCTTCTTCACGTACTCGTACCCATCAAGTAAAACTTTTTTCTTCCCCCTGTTTGACAGAGTCACCTCCATGGTAGAAAAAGAAGTGTAACTAGAAGCATCGCGCAACTACCTTATATAGCGCCCGACGTACAAACTACCGGCAAAGTTCAAAGAATATGGGTAACAAAAGGCTAGTCGACGAGATACTAGGGCTTTCCGACTTGAGCCTGCTTGGGCATGAACAAAGACAAACGTTAGTTGGGGTGACCTAGATTTTCGTACCAAAAACGTTGCTTCGGTATGGCTTATCTCATCACCAACGTGAAGGGTGACCAATTTATGGTTAGGAGTTTTCAGTTTACATCGATAAAAGCACGCCGAACCCATTTTCCGGAATTCGGTTTTAACCGAAAAAGGTCATTTTTTTAGGGCCGTGTTGAGGTGGGCGAGTGTGTGTGTGTGGGGGGGGGGGGGGGGAGAAAAACGTTGCAAGGTTCGGCATTGTCTGTCCTCTTCGTGACCCACATGCAACAAATGAAGTCTTGGGTTGGCATTGGCGGGATATATATCCGTGATTTCTGTGAACAAGCTACCGGTCCTAAAAAGTAAGTTACCGGTCCTAAAAAAAAGAAAAAAAAAGGTTCAGGTGTGGGCTGGTCTAAGCTTTTTCGCTTCAGGCACTTCAGAGGACATCCGGAAAAGCCGTTAATACCCTCCTACACACATTTGTGCAAATACTGCCGCACGACAATAAAGTCGGATCACTAGAATGCATTGGAAGAGCCGCAGCGGGCATTAGGGAGCACATGAAGTCCGATGGTGTTTCTTTCGTATTCACCGAAATAAACCGGTAAACTTTTAAAGGAATGAATATACACCGAAAAACACTGAAACTTTGATTTTAAAATAAACACCGAAAAAAGTACGCCGAATTTTCAAAAAATAAAAACCGAAAACTTCGAACCCTACATATAGCCCATATTTTTTTTCCGGGTGAGCTTTTGTCCGGGTAATCGGAAAAAAGAGGTGAGCTTTTGTCCGGGTCTTTGGAAGAATGGGTGAGCTTTTGTCCGGTGAGCTTTTGTCCGGTGAGCATTTGTCCGGTGAGCTTTTGTCCGGTGAGCTTTTGTCCGGTTACCGATTGGGACACGTGCTATTGCTTACGTGCCCACGAAAGTGGACCCGGTTTTTGACTTAGTTAGGTTTTGCTGTGTGACGATTGCTAGGATAGAAAACCATTCCAATGACACGTATACTCAAAAATAGGAAAGAGCGAATATAGGTTCAAAAAAAAGGAAGATGAAAAAAAAGGGGGGGGGGCGTTTGGCCTGTCTGCCATGCAAGTATTTGTAGGGCCGTCCCTGTGCGGAACCTTGGAACAGTTTATCCCAAGTCTAAACATTCCCTGATCAGCTGCCCTCGCCGAAGTGACGAGTTCAGGGAGAGGTGAGATCTGTAGATAGGGGCAGCTGCGAGTGGGCCCCTTTTCGTTGTACATCTGCAGTGAGCGTACCCCAACTTGCCGAATTGGGCCGGACGGGCGCAGATTGTGAACTTTATAGTAAAACGATTTTTTCTAACGAGGGCGCGTTGTCATCAATGACTAACACGAGAGTCTGCCCCTCTAATGGGGAACTCATATGACGACTGCGGCTGTTTAGGCAAGCGATGTGTGCGAGCGCGCGTTGTAAGACATCTGCAACTTGTGACTTTTGGCGAAACAATAGTGTATTCCTGCAAAAGGGATTTCTCCGCAAGAATGAGAGAACGGAGTCCAAGTTGTCGACTAATTTTCTTATACTCATTCTTCTCGTGTGTTTTTTTTTTAATTTTTATGCTGGAAGAAGTTGTTCTATGAACCCACACGCACCCACAAGAAGAAAAAAGAGAGAGAAACGAAAATAGCTTTTAGCCCTTTTCCCCAAGCTAAAAAAAACAAAACAACCCCCCCCCCCCAAAAAAAAAAAAAAAAAGAAGAGAACGCGCTTCACGCCCAAGTAGTGTGCCTTTGTTTGGGGCACCCCCAATCTGCGGGCCCCTCTCCGTCTGGAAGCTTTGGTACTTGGGAGACACGGACCGTGGCGATTGAGAGAGGGGAACTGCCGCGGGACAAACGTGCTACAATCGCATGCCCTTCCAAGGCTTTGGCGACCGCGATCCTCGAAAAACCTTTCTTTTTTTCCTTTTTTTAGGGCGGGAAAAAAAAAAGAGGGGGGGGGGTGTTTAGGCTTTGATTGTCTTCCTCCTTTGTGGCTTTTCGATGGATGCGCTCTGTTTACATATGCGTACTAATATCTTTTTTTTTTCCTTTTAGTAGTTGGTAATACTTGTCTTGACTCAGGTCCCCAGTGGGTGCGTTGTCGTTGTATGCGTACTATTTTTGCTTATGTTAGTGCTTGCGTCAATGCGGTATCAAGGTGGACGAAAAAAAAGAATAAAAAAATTGTGCTCTGACAAAAAAGAAAAAAGGTTTGTTGTTTTTGCGGTCAGGAGCATTTTCAAAGCCCGTGAAACCTCGGCTTCGTTCCTGTGACATGTCGCTCGCTTTCGCGTAGCACTCCTGGATTCTGAAGGTCACCGTGTTTTTCCGTGAAGAAGGCGATTTCGGGTGCGCGCAGTGTTACCAAAGGTGCAGGATTGAGAGCGTAACCCAACACTTGAAGAGAAGGGGAAGCTCTCTTCTTTTCGGGACTCTCTTTTATGGGTCTCCCTGGATTGTCCTACAAAAGCAACTTTCATTTATTTCTCGCTCGTGGCTTCCAAGTACTGCGCGGAGCTAGTGAGATCAATTAATCAGCCAATATAGCTGATTAACACGATGCATATTTCTAACGCACAATAGTTTTGCGAAATCAAGGTTTCGCTCAAATGGATAACTCACACGTACAGTTCGACGCGCAGTACCTTTGACGTATTGACTCGCGAGAGATGGCCCCAACACGGCTGAGTCTGGCGGTTTTCCAGACCCAACATCTAAATTTTGCTCCCTTATCTGCTACCATCTCGCGCACATTTTGCGCCATATCGAAATGAAAGCACATGGCGCAAGTGACGCTCGTTTTCCGCTCGATGAAATTTCACGCCAGCTCGTTGTCTTAGCTGGTACCTTGAGCGTTTCACAACGATGCAGAACGTTAAAAAAAGAAAGAAAAAGAAAACGTACGATGGCATCGTTTGTACACTCATAACTTCTATAACACCGAGCCGCCTCGTATCCTTTTGTTTTTCTTTCATTGTACTAATTTCTTTCTGTGCATTACGGCTGTTACGGCGCCAAGTCCGTCTGCACTCTCGATTTTGAACTTAGGCTCAGACCAGGGACGGACCAGTTTAAATCGGGAAAATATAATTAACATTGTAGCAAAGTAAATCTATCATATCGATCGGAAATACAATTGGACACAATCCATTTGAACACGTACTGTGCACAGAGAATGCAATACCGAGTCAGCGTGCAAAACGCCGCCACACAACGCTACCATAACATCTCAGCGATTTTTGCATATCACCGAGTACGGAAAAGAGAAAACAGTTATTAATTCACACAAACGAAGCAAATTTATCTGAAGCCCGCACACTCCGTAGGTGCAGTCTACCTATGGTTATCAATAGACTCGACCATGTCATTTGTCGAAACAGATAAGACATTGGCAAAAATGGTTAGACTGAATAGGTGAATCTAACGGACGCAATTACCAACCGACGGTCGCACGCCTTCAATATCATTTCCATTTGTCACTGCGCAGCTTGGACACAATTTGGGGAGCAACACATGTTTATGTCGCCGCCCAAGGTCTTCATTCAACGTGTAGTGCTGACCAAAATAGAATGCTAACATGACCCTCAATCGCTCACCGCAAAGTATACGATTTCGAAAAGGCGGTACTGTACGTCACTTGAAATAAAAACCCAAGTTATAAAAACGAGCGTCGTAAACAAGGGAACCGACATTTTTATTCCCACCTCCGAACAGAAACGAGCGCCACGCACTGCATCACACAGCGCAGAGGCCGGACTCGGCCACACTGAGCTGACTGACAAGAGACATACCAAGCGCGCGCGAGGGAGGGAGGGAGAAACTTCCTCCGCCGGAGAACAGCGTCACACGACACATTTCGCGGATCTATTTCACGCAGCGGCCAACGCGGGCCTTTTCACGCTTCGATACTGGCGCCATCTAGAATTCACGCGTCCAACCACGTCGCGCACCGCGCGCCATCTGGTGTCTGAAACGGACGAATAAATCGAGGTACCGCGCCATCCACACGACGGACCGGGCCGCGGACCGATTGATCACGTGATGCGCGGCCCGCAGGCCGCCCGGCTGCCATGAGCATCCACACGGCGGACCAAAAGAGCAGACGACAGAGCGAACGGGCCGGTCTAACCCTCGACCCCACAGCTACGCAAAACGCATGCAGCGAGCTGCTTTGAGGCTATTTGTAAGGAACCAAGATGAGGTTGAAGGAAAAAGACGTTTGGCCGCGGTGGCCCTGGCGTTGACTATTGAGGACGAGGAGGACTTAAGTGAACCGAAAAGGGCATGCTGGATGAAGCCCTGGATGTGCAGGAAAGATCTTGGTCTGCATAGTCAACTCTTTTCGTCGCACAACAAAAGGTTCGTCTTCTTCGTCTTCAACAGTTGGCGGTCAACAGCCAGCTCGTTGCCAGACTTAGCGCTTCAATAATAAAAACGCCGCGGTCCGCCGCCAAGGTCCGGGCGAGAAAAGTCGCTTGGCATTTCTCAGAAGCGCGGGCCGCGGACCGCCGGCGGACCTCGAAAACCGGTGACGTAATAGATCACGTGATGAGCGGCCCGCGGACCAAAGCAGCAATTTGGTCCGTCGTGGGGATGCACCTTGGAGCCAGAGTTGCGCGTCTGTTTTCCAAGCAGCTGCCGCGCCGCTATTCGCCGAGGATCCGATCACGTGAGGAGCCGGATCAGGTGACGTGCAGGAGAGTAGATGCTGTACGCGCCTCGCCATACGTTCCCCTGCTTTCTTCTAAGCGTTCTGAGAAAGATGATGTGGGGGGGGGCCCACAAGTGGCTGCGCACCGGGCGCTTGGTCACTGGCTCTCGGGGGAGGGGGGGTGGGGAGAAAATTTCGGGGGTGGAGGGGAGGATAGAAATAAGGGGGGGAATGTCGGAGGAAGCGCGACGGGGATTGCTTTAGTTGTATCGAATACCGGGTGGCCGGGAAATGGGGGCGGGGAGTTGGGGGCCCAGCGCTGGAGACTGGCACGGCGCGGTGTCCGGCGATCGAGCAATCGTCCGGGGCGACCACGCCGTGTGGTGGGAGGTCCCACTCTAGTCCATCCGCGCCGGAGTCCGGGCGCGGTCGTCGAGCACGCGGCAGGTGCGCGCCAAAGCGAGCGTCCAGGGCACGATGGAGCACGGCCGTCGGGGCCCCGCCGCGGTCGGCGGGCGCCCGGAGGAAGTTCAGAGGGACCACAGGGCCCGGTTCTTCCAGAAAGGTGAGTAAGGCCTTGAGCGCGCGGTTTTGCCGCGCCGGTCGCCCCTGGGTCTCAGTATTTCCTCTGTTGTGTTGCAGGGTAGCCTCAGGGCGGCGAGGGATGTTGTCATGGCCGCCCGGGCGTCAGCCTGTTGAGCGCGCCACGCGCCTCGAACGCGCGGCGCCGCTATTCGCCAAATTCAGTCACGTGAGGAGCTGGATCAACATGCCGTGCAGGAAAGACGGCGCTACGGGGATGAACGCTCAACTCTGGCTCCCGTAGGAACTCTACGAGCTCCAGGCTTTCAGCGCCCCCTGACAGGCACGCGCGCTCGTGGAGTGCAAGCACTGTTCAGGGACACATGCTCGAGCTTGCAGTATTGGCTGCGTCTGGACTTAAAGGGGCGATGCAACAATTTTAACTTCGAAAAAATTTGCAGTTTTAAATTTTTACATGGTTTATCTTACCAGAAGGAATGAAGAAACCGCCTCATTCTTTTGAAATATGGCGATTCCGTTGCGCAGGAGCAAAGAAAAGAACGGGAATACTTCGCGATTTGCAGCCACGGGGTGGCGGCCATGAGAACTAAGGCGTGACGCGCAATGGGCATAATGTAATGAATTTGCAAGATGTGCCATTAAGTGATCAATCTGCTGCTATATTTGATGAATATTATCGTTTCGACAACAGTAAATGCGACAAAACCTTATATCGTCGACATGTCGTCGACGTTCTATATTCAGGTTTAGTGGCGCCATCTGCCTAAGGTAAAAAAGAAAAATCCCGTGATCCTTATCCCGTTGTGCTATTACGTCAGTCGAACTTCCCTACGGAAAGGCAAGCTTTTTGCCCCCCCCCCTTCCTTATCCTGCTCTCCACATCGCTCAGACCACAACCTTCAAGGTCACCCTCAATCGCAAGCAGAGACCGCGCGCGCTGGCGGTTGGCTGGAGGCCCTGAAAGAGGACCCAACCGGATTTGCGCGTCACTGTGCACGTGACTCGGACGGTGTACGAGTCACGTAAGCAGTAACGTGCCCATAAGCCTCCCCGCTTCCCTCCCCTGGCTAAGCCACTGACTGGCACAATCTGTAAGCTTGTGAAGCAGCGCCACAACGGCAAGCACCAGTGAATTTCTTGGAAATTGGGTTCTAAATAAAACAGAGCAGGAAAGGATATTAAAGAAAAAGACGTTTACAAATTGCTGCAGTGCAGAATTAGAGCGCAGGTCTTGAGGAGGAGGGGAGGGTATGCCCCTCCTCCCCCTCCTCCTCCTTCTCCATCCCCTCCTCTCCCCTCCTCCTCCAATTTAGTTTCCCCGCTAAATTTAGCGGGGGAAATGACGTCGCATGGCTTAGTGTCACGTCACCTATGAATAAATTCAGTTTCTCCGATTTCCCGGGGAATTCAATTGATGTTCCGTCACGTGACGTCAATTTACCCGCTAAATCTAGCGGAGAAAATGAATTTGTCCGCTAAATCTAGTGGAGAAACTGGATTTTCCCGCTAAATTTAGCGGGGAACTGAATTGATGTTGATGTCACGTAGCGGGGAATTGAATTGGTGTTGAGGTCACGTGACGTTAATTTTCCCACTAAATTTAGCGCGGTTACTTCGACACCGACGCCGCGAAACACGAAAACGGGCGCCGTAGAGCTGCGCTCTAGAAGAAACATAAGGTGCCGTATTCTCATTTACGGCTGAGCAATGATGCTCAATCTGGTTTGCTGTTGTTAGCATTTTCTTTTTCGAGCCCTCGATTGCAAGTTAGCAATGTTAGGTGGGCTAGAAGAGAAGCTGTGAGCCTGTGACAACCGAGCGGGAGAGAGCGGTCCCGCAATTCATGCCTACAGAGTACAGCGTAATCTGTTTGTAGGTAAAGCCCCTTGATGAAGGCGTTTTTTACAAGTACCGCCAACCATTGTTGTGGAAACACGCGAGACACGTGCCACGAGCGGGTGCTCCGCCGCCATTCGCTTCCAAGGGCCGCTCATTTCAGTGCTGCGCCGCCATTTGCTTCCAAGGGCCGCTCGAGACACGGGCCACGTGCGCTCGCGCATTTGACGCTACTTGCAAGACAAACGGAAACATATCGAGGGGCTTTATTTGTAAAGTGCCCCATCATTTTTAGTAGAGCGCCCAATATTCCTTTTATGCCTTTTCAAGTAAGCGCAAACCGGTGTGACTCAGCTCTAGCGCATAGCCTTGGCTAATGCTTAGACGCCACTTTACCACACAAGTCACGCACCGAGTGCGTCAACGCGTCACGCACTGACCAACTCAGTGTGTGACGCGCTGGCGCAATGCACGTGCGAGACTTATGCTACAAAAAAGAACTTGGTGCGCAGTCGGGCTGGTGGAAATTTACCATGCTGCCTTTTAACCCGAGAGCGGGGCAGGTGGAGGAAAATTGTTTTTCCGCCTTGTGCACCAGTCTCAGGTTAAAAAACATAATGGAAAAAATATCTATTCGAGGAAATTTGTCAACGCACGCCACGAAATGCGGCTCTGCTAACACATTTGATATCCTGTCTTGTCTGAAAGCACATCATACAGCTGTAAATTGTATTGCGGCAGTTAAGCTCAAATAATTTTCACTACAAGTGACATTGTCCGAGTTGAAAACCTAAATTCGACTGCAACAGAACTCAATGCATCAAAAGGATAGAAGAAGCAGTAAATCTTTTACGGCTTCTCGTTTTCTTTCTGTTGGTGTTTTTACCAACATGCTGATTTGAAAAGTGCAAAGGACAGACACGGACATGAGGTAGACAGGACAGCGCTATACTCACAACTGGGGTTTTAATAGAAAAATAAAGAAGAGAAGAAAGAAGCGAAAGAAACTCTACGGAAAATAAAAAGGACGAAAATAAATGAAAAAAATTAAAGATGTATCAGAATCATAGCAATTGTAGATATAAATTAATTTGAAGAAAAAATAGATAAAAAAATTATTAATAAAGACATTAAAAATAATTTTAACATTATTGCAACATGACTTTGAAGGACGAAGTTTTAGATAATCATGCCCCTAACTGAAAACCTTTTGACACCTCATGTGGGGTGGTGTAGGTATAATAATTATTTGTCTGATAAGGACACAGAAGGTTCACTGACACAGACGTCACCACAAGCCTTGATTGTCTGCGCCTCGTAAAGTTCTCTTGATCTTTTGCCACGGACTTTGTCTTTTGTCCGAGGACTTCTGTCTTTTTGCAGATCGGTTGGCAGTGGCAGTCACGGACGTGTATTGCGAGATGTCCTGCCGGTGAGGAGTTGAGAGATGTTGCATGTTCTCGCAGTCTGGTATTCACACACCGGCCAGATTGTCCCACATAAACTTTCCCGCAGGTGGAAGGTATTTTGTATACGATACCGTTGCGGCATGGGTATATATTTATTCTTGTGCTTTACTTCGCAATCATCTTGATGGTTTTGAGGGGAATCGATATTGGGGCACAGTCTCCTCAGCTTGTCCGGAGCCGAAAATACCAGTGGAATGTCACATCTGGATGCCACTTTTTTTATGTTATGTGATAGCCGGTGTATGTACGCCATAACTGCTGGACGTCTGTTCTTCTTCGTGCTTTCTTCTTTTTGTTGTTTTGAACTTATCATATTTTCGACGACTTCAGATAAGATGTTATGGGGATAGCCAAACGATTTGAGTCTTTCCACTTGTGTATCAAAGCTCTCTCTAGCCTTATGGTCACACGACTTTTTGAGCGCAGCGGAGAGGCAGGTATTCACTATCGCCCTTTTTGTGAGTTTGGAATGCGCAGACTCATATTGGAGTAGCTATTTCTTTGTTCTAGGCTTGTACTTCCAGCGTGTGTGGTCGTTCAGGAAGATCAGTTGTAAGTCTAGAAATTGCAGGGTGTTTTTCTCGGTTGGCAGCTCGTAGGTGAATTTCAGCCCCTGAGCATTTTTCATAAAGGTGGTTTTTATGTCGGTGATTTGTTGGTCGTTGTTCACCTCGCATGGTTTGTTTAGAAGGATCAAATAGTCGTCAACGTATCTGTAGACTCTTGCTACTTCGGTGGTGGAAAGACTCTTGGCGATGGGCCGGTCGCATTGCGACAAGAAGATATCGCGCAATACCGGCGCCACACACGACCCGATACAAATACCTTTCTTTTGCAAGTAGTATTTGCCGTTGAACGAGACAAACGTTGATGTTAAGTAGAAAGCCAGCAGTTCCAAAAACGATTCTAAATGTAGCGCTGATTGATTTTGAAAAGAAACTGTGCCATTTTTCTCGATGCATTCTTTTACAGCTGCGAACAAGCTATTGTGAGGGATAGAGTGTGGTATCTGGAGTAACAGGCCGATGGGGTTCTTCGCTGGAACATCTTTATTGCAGGACTACCGGAGTACGACACATAGCCACGGGTGTGAGAGAGCGGCAGGATAGCAGCGGGTGGTGCAAACGGTACGCTGGCTCAGATGGATATGGCGCCCAGGAACAATGGCGCGAGACGCACGAGCGCGCGCTAGCTGTTGCCCGCTTATTGTGTCACCCATACAACACTCCCCCACACTTAGTTCAGCACAGTAATACCATTCGACGGCGTTCCAGTACAATACTCACAAAGTAACTCGATATGACAATTTAACAAAACACGAGAATAATTGAAGTTCTGGAAAGTACAAAATACAAACATACGAAATACAAAATAATTACAGTTCTGACAAACACAAAGTCCTCGTCTTTTCTCTTCTTTCTTAAGGCGAAAACCTATCAGGCGCACGCCGTTGCCGTTCGGGATACCGGCGCTGAGTTTCTTGCGGCTGGGCTGGGGAACGACCGGAGACTGGAGTTGATCCCATGTCTTGTCCCTCTACCACCGGTGACCGAACTGGAGGCAGCTCGTTCACTGAGTCCCCCTTGCCCTGGGGTTGGCGATGATGGCAGGACACTCGGTGTCAGCAAACCACCTTCCTCCGCCTCTGGGGTAGAGCTCTCCCGCAACCGCAGGTGGTCTTGGTGTCGCCGCCACACGAAGGTCCCCCGCGGTGTGGTCACGCGAAGCCTGTAGGAGACCGGTCCCGATCTAGCCATGACGACTCCGTGCAACCACCTCTCACCCGGCCGGAAGTTCTTGACGTACACCTTATCACCAGGCACGAAGTGTCGGTGCTTGCCACCGTGCTTCACCTGTAGCACGTCCTGCTTGCGGTGAACAGTTTCCTCTGCAGAGGGTCGCAGTCTGTCCAGACGGGTAGTGAGCCGCCGCCCAAGCAGCAACTCCGCAGGACTCTGAAGGGTTGTGGCGTGCGGTGTGTTCCTGTAAGCTAACAAGAAACTTGCTAGTCGACGGGACAGAGGCCGGCCCGGCATCTCCTTTCGTAAGGCCTCCTTCAGGGTGCGGATGAAACGCTCAGCCAGCCCATTACTTGACGGATGGTAGGGGGCGGTCCTGACGTGCCTCACACCGTTCTCTCGCAAGAAAATCTGAAATTCTTGAGAACAAAATTGGGGCCATTGTCACTGACAACAACATCTGGCAGACCGAAATGACTAAACAGCTCCCTCAGCTTTTCAATAGTTGCTTCGGCCGATGTGCTGTTCATCACAAAAACCTCGGGCCACTTGGAGTGGGAGTCGACGCTCACCAGAAAATGACGGCCCTGGAAAGGTCCCGCAAAATCCAAGTGCAGCCTTTGCCACGGACGAGTTGGCCAGGACCACGGATGCAGCGGGGCTGGACCTGGAAGACTCTGCTGCTGTTGGCAGGTGTCACACGACCTGACGCGATATTCAATATCCGCATCGACCTCCGGCCACCATACATAGCTGCGTGCCAGTTCTTTCATCCTTACAATTCCAGGATGCCCTTCATGCAGCTCTTCCAGTACGCGTTCGCGCAGTCCCTGCGGGATCACAACCCTCATTCCCCACAAAAGGCAATTCTGGTGCCACGTCAGCTCGTTTCTTCTTGCAAAGTAACGCTTCAGACAATCTTCTACCTTTGCGGGCCACGTCGCCACTGTGTGGTATCTGGAGTAACAGTCCGATGGGGTTCTTCGCTGGAAGATCTTTATTGCAGGACTACCGGAGTACGACGCATAGCCACGGGTGTGGGAGAGCGGCAGGATAGCAGCGGGTGGTGCAAACGGTACGCTGGCTCAGATGGATATGGCGCCCAGGAACAATGGCGCGAGACGCACGAGCGCGCGCTAGCTGTTGCCCGCTTATTGTGTCACCCATACAACATAGAGTAAAATAAATCTTCCACGTCAAGTGAGAAGCCTGAATGTCGTGTAGTGCCATTATCTTTTAGATAATGTACAAGTGTGTCAGAATTCGGTATTGAAAAAGGGTCATCTATTTGGAGGTTGGATAAATGGCGAAAAAGGTACCTTGACATCGCACATCGCACCTTGCCATGATCCTTTCTCTGTGACAACTACTCGAAAAGGGCATTCATATTTATAAGTTTTTGCAGTGAAAAAAAAAATTTCTAAATAAATCTTTTTGGATGTTGAAATCTTTTTTTTTTTTTCAGGTTTTCAAGACCAAGTTTGAAGCACAATTGAAGAGCTTTTGCCTTGACCTTTTTATCTTGATTTCATGCATGTGATTGAAGTTCTTTTGTTTCGCTACTCCAGCCTTCTCTAAGTACACAGAGCCGGGACACGCCACAAATCCCCCTTCCTTATCAGACACCAGCAGTTTGAAATTCTCTCCTTTTGAAATACTCGACGAATCTTGAGATCTTTAGTTTGTTCTTACAACGAGGTCCAGTTTTCAACAGAACATCAACTAGGTCGTCTACGCATCGTTTTCTGTCATCTTATTGAGTTTCAGCTGCGATGTCACGAATAGTTTCCAACATATGTACTCCTTTTTTTTTTGGTGCGCTACAAAATATTGGGGCCCTTCTCAATAATCTTAATGATGTCTACAGGTAGAGAAGTGTCACCCAACAAAGTAACCGACTCGCCTTGCGGTTCCTTGTGTTTGGCACGAAGAGTTCGAAGATGTGGAATGTAGGTCCACCAGAGTGATTCAGTCATCCTGCTTGCAGTGTATAGGAAGGACTTGTATCTTGTCGCTTGGCTGTATTCGGAGGCATCGGTGCTGGCAAGAAGTCGTAAGCACTCACGATAGAACCGGACTTGTCTCCATAACTCAGAGCGGAGAATCTTGCAAATTCTCTTGCTGTGACGTATTGAGGGCCTTGCGTAACCAAACAAACCTCCGATGTCCTGGTGTATCGCATTGTTTCTGATGGCGAAAGCGTAGAACCTTGCTTGCATGGAGACCGCTATTAAATTGATATACAGGGTGTCGCAAAATAAAATTTATATGGTCTTTCTTCCGCAAAAATAAACTAGTCATCGCTGAACGCTCATTCTCCGCCCAAAGGTAGAGCTAGAGGTCACAACCAGATGCCAAAGTTTCAGCCCGATCCGATAGCTTAATCAAAAGTTATAAGTGATTTTCTGAAAATTTCAATGGGAAAATGGCGGCCGACGGAGTTTTCAAACACATGGGGCTCTATGGTACCAGAAAATAACAAGCATTTCGTATCATCACCTTTAGTCACTTTTCATCTGATATTCTCTTGGCTTTTCCGTGCTTTTAATATTTTATCTGTTAGCAATTTAAATAAACATGCCCCTCGGGTTACTTGTGTATAATTTCGTGAACGGCAAACTCGTCCTAACACTTCTTAACGATAATCAGTTTCCACAGCATAAGATAACTCGATTCGCATTTCATCATAACTTGTTGCTGCCTAAGCCTAGGACTAACTATGGTAAATTTACCACCAGCTTCTCAGCCACGGCTGTGTGGAATTCATTGCCTTTAGCCATCAAGCAATCACCATCAATTCACGTGTTTAAGCAGAAACTTCGCATATTTCTTCAGTCCTTTTAGTCATACATTGCTGTCATGACGTCATTGTGTATCTCTCTTTTTGATAATTGCCGTTTTTGTCTCTCATATTATTGTAATTAGTACTGCATTTCACTTATTCTCAAAATTGATTTGCAATTCCAACTGTTATAACCTTGCTCTGTTTATTCAGTGTTATTTTATTTATAAGTTGATAATTATTATGAGTGTTTAACTTACTGTTATTTTGTTCATTTTATATCACTGCAATTAGTTCTGTGTTTCACCTATTCATGTCATAATTTATTTTCTATTCTGACTGCTGTAAATTTGTTTTATTATTATTATGCACATAACAGGAGGTCCCTTTCCAGTCTCTGACTCTGGGACCTCCTTCTGTAATATTTCTCAATGTATTTACCTTTGATCTACGCACAATAAACCTGATAAACCTGAAATCCTGAAACCGAAAACGGGCAAAAATGGGCTCCATTTTCCCATTGAAATTTTCAGAAAATCATTTATAACTTTTGGATAAAGTTATCAGATCGGGCTGAAACTTTGGCATCTGGTAGTGACCTCTAGCTCTACCTTTGGGCGGAGAATGAGTGTTCGGCGATGCCTAGTTTATTTTCTCGGTAAAAAAGACCGTGTAAATTTTCTTTTGTGACACCCTGTAGAAAGAAACGGGATCGTGGGAGGGGAAGAACACGGAAAAGGGCCCAATGTAGAAGAAAGAAAATGTACTAAAAATATTAAGGTGGGTTAGTTGGTTTAACATAGTGATTTAAATAGCGCAAAGGACAGACACGGAGAGAAGAGAGGTGACGTTTTATTAAAATATTTGGGCGGACTTAGCCTTGCCGATTAGGCCGGCATTGTCCCGCCCAGAAATAAAAATGAAATAATAAAATGAATAAAAACAAATGAAATAAATGATGATTGAAGAAGAAAAGAACACACTCACACACCCACACTATACGGACATGTAGTAGACAACTGGGGGTTTCATAGAAAAATAAGGAAGAGTAGAAAGAAGCGGAAGAAATTCTACGGAAGATAAAAAGGACGAAAATAAATGAAAAAATTAAAGATGTACGAGAATCATAGCAATTGTAGATATAAATTAATATAAAGAAAAATAGATAAAAATTAAAAAAATAAGAATTTTAAATAAAGACATTAAGAACATTGTTTGTTTTTAAACATAAATATTAAAACAAAAACGTAAAAATAAAGACATTAAAAACACAAAAATTAAAAACGACGCTGATGGATAAATGCTAACGATGTTTATGTTTATTGCGTACCCAAAAGCATAGAGGTGTTGACATAGGTACGCACCAGATGACACTGTCACAAAATAAAAAATGAATAGAAGATGCAAAGACATGAAACACATAAGTAGCAGATTATAGACCCTGGGGCAAATGCAGGGTCCACAGCCCTTGTTGTAATAGTGACAGTCTTACATTTTTCTTCATTTTCCTTCCCAGTCTCAGGATTTTAAAACATCATTTTTAAATCAGTTTTAAATATTTTCCAACCCCCCCCCCCCCCCCCCCTCCGTGGTCTGATGGCAGTGAGAGAAATACAGACCAGGTGACGCAAGCTACTGCCATTATAAGAATGAATAAACACTTTGCGGCTGTTCTCTCTTGAATCTGGAGGTGACTTCTGCCATCTAACCAAATGCTTTTTTTTTTTGTTTTTACTTTAGATTTAACAGTGCTTTTGAGCTAGTTGGTACATCACTAATATTAAACAGCGCACAAAACGTCGGCGGAAGAGAAAGGGACAGTAGAACAGCGCTCTTCGTTCTACTGTTACTTTCTCTTCCGCCGACGTTTTGTGCGCTGTTTAAAGGGATACTTCAACGAAATTTGAAATATTCCCGTCGTGTTCAAAAATAGGTTGAATATGATCCACAATATCCGTAAATGACAATCGCCCGTTTGTATTTTGATCCTGGTGGCTGTATTTTTCGTTATAAACGGCCCACTCTGGCAAGCGCTCGGAGAAGGCCCAGCGCAATCGTGACGTAAGTCGTCTCAAACGAGCAAAGCCAGGCAAAGCTACGGCGAGGCTGACGTCGAGAGGATGGCCTAGTCGGTCCAGCCACCGAAGCGGCTGCTTTTGTATGAATTTTGAGTGACGGGTTAATCTTCTATAATCTTGTAGGGGGACAATAGCGACTTCTGCGACACACAAAAAGGATTCTCGGAAAGAGGGGATTTCCTCCTTCCACCCTTCTCTCGTCGTGGCCGGAGGCGAGACGACTTCCGTCACTAGCTGTCAAGGTTCCTAGACGAGCATTACAAACGAGGCGTTAGCGACATCCACCAGGTGCTCTTTGCTAATCGTTTAATTCGTTTTAAAATTCCTTTTCGAGACTTTTTTAACAAGATATTGGTATGTTCCATGTGATACTGCTCTTTTGAACACATATAGACCAAAAAATGAGCGCCGAAATTTCGTTGTAGTATCCCTTTAATATTAGTAACAGTGGCTTAAGCCTGTTTAATTTATTTAACCTCTATTCGTCCCTTGATTTTAGCCACCATTCCTCTAATCGTTTTTTTACTGAGAGGGTGTTGGCTGTCTACTTCATCATAACATAAAACCATCGCATAAAGAAAAAAAACGCTCAGCGCGCCTTCTGTAGCTTGGTGCGAAAAGTTTCCTCTTGCCAGTTTTTCAAAATCTCCAGAGAGGTCGCCACCAGTTTTCTAAAATGTTCGATAAGTCAACTTTTAGAACAAGAAATGTGTTACCACGTGACTTCCAAAAGTAACTCTTTATAACTCTTATTGATTCATGCCGGTTCAAGCTTAGTAAACTTTGCATCATTTTTGTCCGATAAGGGTTATTATGGGTACAAGGTTGTCCCTGAAGCGGCATAAACGAATGTGCGCTTTAAATGGCATCCTTCTGCTCGTCTGGTCTGTCGCTCCGTAATCTTTGACTTGTATGCGACGCATGTGTTTAAATTATATCGTGAAAAAGAAAAGCCTGCGCTAGCTTTCTTGGTGACAGCACTCTGGATTACAAGTGCTTCCATCGCGGTCTATGGGAGGATCTAGTCCAAACGGTGAGTTCTTAACAGCTGGCCGAGTGCACGTAGCGGTACTCGGTGCCGAACAGTTTGGACGAGTTGGTAGGCTTAAATTCTGTAATCTTCTCCAAATTAATCGTCATTTCTAGCTCCCGTCGAGCTTGATCTGTCGTTTAGTCAAAAAATGCTGGTTAATACACCATCGTTTTTGAACTTGGAGTCGAAAAGAAGATCGCTTCGTACGCGCGGTGGATGGAAAGAGGTTTGACATTTCGGCCTCATCGCAAAACGCCGACGATATGTTTCTTGATAAACAACGCTGTTTCAAACTTTATACTTTTGGACGTATGCCCTTGGCGAACACTCCTTACCGAATCTAGTTTTGTTGAAACGTAATTAAGATAAAACCGACTAAAATTGCCAAAAAAACCTAGTACCTGTCATTTTTCCTCTGGGAGCTCGTGAAAATGGTCTTATTTTATTTTATATTACGGCACTGATATTGTTGCGTTATCAGATCTGTTGGGTTGTGACGCAGGTTTTTGTGCTATTTTGTCTCATTCGAAATTGAATGTCAAATCCAATATATTTTGCTGCAGGTATGCTAATCTTTACCTCTCGTCTTGACAAAGGGACGACCGTGAAGGCAAAACCCAAGTCGATGAGACAAATCCTACTTCGTTGTAGACTTGTGATTCAGACCCTCACTAACCTACGTGAACCTAAGGACACTCATTAACCTTATAAGGCAACGAATAAGGACGTCTAGTTTTGGTGTTACGTCTACGGTTTCTTATCTTCAAATGTCCAAATCCTTGCCTGTTCGCACATCATCTGAAGTCCAAATGACTGGGAGTCTCTATTCTTTGTCAGCTCTAGGATTGAGTAGACAGATTAAATAACCAATGAACTACCTTTATCTGACGTCATTACTGCTGCCATTGCAGGAACCTCTGTTCTTTGACACCTCTACAGTTGAGTTGTCATGTTAATTACCCAATTGGCTACCTTTATCGAATGTTATTATATGTACGGCGTTATTATATGTTTATGTATGACGGTATTTGTGATGAGTGCGGCTACAGAAAAACAAAACTATGTTAGAGGATATTTATCAACGGGCACACCACGAAATGTGGTTCTGTTAACACATTTAGTATCCTGTGCTCTCCGAAAGCTTATTATACACCTGTATATTGTGTTCCAATAATTAAGCTAGAATAATTTTCACTCCCAGTGATGTATTTCCTTTTATTTAAGTGCCAAACATTTTATTGAAAGTGTCTCAGTTGAAATCATAAAAATTTGCTGCAGCAGAACGCTAACGCATCAGATGGAAAGGAGAAAGAGTAAATCTTTTCGGCTTATTGTTCTGTGTCAATGCTCACTTTTACGAACATGCTGCTGCACAAATTTGGAACCTTATCTTGTTTTGTTTTTTTCTGATCGTTATGAGTTGCAGGCCTTGTCCCTTGTGTGGCCGCCTTCATTGAAAAAGCTTTACACAGCAACCCTTTCGCATTGACACGGCACAATTTTCCAATAATTACAATAATTTATTTTCTTAATTTTGGCAAGCAATTTTTGCTTGCAATATTTTGCCACCAAGGGGGGAGGCACGATGATGGTACATGCTCATCGATTTTCCTGCAAGAACGGTGATCGCTTCCCGCAATGCTTGGATAAAACATGTCGTACCATTGCTATTCACACGATAATAGGCAGAAAGTTTTCAATTTCCCGGACGGAGGGCTGGGGTGCTGACCAACTTGTCTTGCCCACTCCCCCAGTGCACCCCTAGGTTCCCAAAGCGAGGGTATTTGCTTTCCTGACGAGCCCCTCGAGGGAAGGGTCTGCTTTTCCTTTGAAATTTCGGAGGAGGGAATTAAACCCCCTATCCCCCCGCCCCCACCCCGTAGTATACGCCTGTGCACACGATGACAGCGATATCAGTTCTTCCCCCGCGTCCCATTGTTCTGCAGAGCAATGAGTTGCATAGTGAATGTTACGACAGTGTGAAATGCGGGGCATTTTGAAGATTTTGGTATTTGTTTCCGGACAGCGGGACACAGCCCCAGAATGCGGGACAGTCCCTTGAGCCGCGGGACGGGTGCTCTCCCTATTTACTGTGTCCCAATTTCACAAATTTTTGTGATCATGTGACTGCTGCCATAGTTGTGCTCCCTGGTCTGTGAGGTCATCTCCGGCTTCCAGCAATCAAAGCCAAATCCAATAATGCCATAATAAACAATTTACAGTGCTTCGGCATCTTCAATAGTGTGTTCCATGACTAGTGATGCCATATGGATTATTTACAGTAAAAGAATCCAGCCCAAAATTCGATGCCTTTAAGATTGCATCAGCCACAACAAATGGATGGCATTAGGAGTCATCAGGAGGCAAAGGCAACTGATACTATAAAAGGAATTTTGGTGCAAAAGCAGAAGAGGTTACAAAGACAAAGGTATCCACTCTAGGCCATCTATAAAGTGCACTTTGATTCAGCAGTGTGCCAACAAAAATATTTTTGTGCATTTTTCAAGTCGGGATTTTAAATTAGTATGTTGTATGCAATCAAATACATGCATTAAGCACAACATCTGCGCTGCCCTGCGATTGATCTTTAAATCATTTGAAAGCGCACACTCTTTCTAATAAAGCACCTTGTTTATTTAGAACAATAAGCTTGCCCCTACAAAAATTTTCTCTTCGTTTCTAGGGAAAGTGTCGAGCAGTCATGCTCCCTAGAGTGCCGCCAGGAACGAGCAGCCATGTTGGGACACCCGTCTGCTAGAACGGGGCTCGGCTTGCAAGGCGATTTCAACCGCCCATGGCCGAAGCCGAAGCCGGCTCCACTCTACATCCGCAATTCGTTCTCGCGGAGTTGCAGTCGTTGGACGGAATTCTCGTGCCCATCAGGAACACCACAAGAGTGAAGGTAAGTCTAGGGTTTCGTAGGGTCACTGTGGAGTGCAAATTTGTCTGCATCTTGCACAGAGGTTGCGATGATGTCAGAACACTGAGCTCTTGCTGGCTGATTGAAAGAAATAGCAGGTAGACGTCAAGGCATCTAGCATTAAAGGGGCCCTGCAAACATATTTAAGCGTCTACCTTTTTTGCGGTTTCCACGTCTCTTGGGGTTCGGGCAAGCCAGCAGGCACGGAGAGAGTAAATAAATATCAGTGCATAATTTTTTAACCGGACGGCGCGGAAACCTCCTTTACCGACGGGGGCGACCCGCGGTACCGAAAGCGCGCGATATGTGACGTCTTTGGTCCTGGGCTTACTACTGGTCAGAGCCGCTAAAAGCTCCTTTTTTGGTCGAAATACAAAATAGAAGTAGCGCGAACCGTTTCAGTTATTTATAAAAGTAGTTTTTGTTCAGTATTTTAGATCAGAAAAGAAACAAATGCAGTTTATAAAGTACAGAAACAAGAAATGACCCGTCGACATACCCGCCACCAAGCAGTGGAAAAGGCTGCGCATACTAGAAAGGAGTAGTGGGATCAGGCGCCGTCACGGAAAGGTCCTGGATGTACGCGGCGGCGCTGCGGTCGTAGGGACTAGAGGATCCGACCGGCTCCGAACGTTCCGAAGGCCTTCGGCGAGAAGCTTTGTCTTGCGGTTTGGCCGTTTCGCGTGATGGCAGCGCGAAGTGGCTTCCATTCTGAACTGATCTTTACCCCGTGTTTGCTGTCGTTTGTGGCCAATGAAGTGTCATGCCGAATTAGTGTTTAATCGCGCAGCAAATGCAATGAGAGCCGCTCTTGCTGCCCGCTGCATACAGCCTATCCAGAACATGCTTTAGTGGCACCCTCTCGCGCCGTCGACACGGAGTGCGGCAGCGGTGAGCGCTCGCTTAGCTCACTACCCCTCCTCTAGTTCACGGCCACTCAAGCAACCAAGGACGTCATGAGGGAGGCTATTTTTTGCTTGTTTTTGTAATTTTAATTTGCCTATAACTTTTAAATTCATGCGAAATTCGATAAAAGAAAAGTTTCATTAAGTTACTACGTTCAGTGCGCTCAGGTTCAGTGCAAATTAAAAGCCAGTAAAAAAGTCCTTGCAGGGCCCCTTAAGGGCTACCCACTATCCTTTCAATCAAAGCCAATCGGAGCTCGGCGTCGTTTTGTTGCCCCTGTAACTCCTGCACAAGGAGCAGACGACTTGCACTCCGCATATGCTCACGGTGCCTGGGACTCGTCTTTCGACTGATCTGCCTAGCCTCCTGTCCCGCCCATACATCAAAAGTGGTTCCGAAGTGGCAACAGAGGACGTCGCAGAAGCCGGCATACCATCTTTGTCGGATGTCGCGACTCCGGCGATTGGTGCTGCAAGTTCTGGCAGAAAGTATGAGTGTATGTGAGTGTCACCGCTGTCGCACAGAGTCCCTCTGCGACGACTCCTGGCTGTTGAAGCTTCCGTGAACTGTCCAGCTGGAGGGCGACCTGTAGCAGGAGAGGCGTCTGCCACCACTGCCGTGGCGTTGCCAGGATCGTGGCCGGCGATAACGCGACACTCTTACGACGTCGTCAGTCGGAAATCGAAGAACCGCTTTTGGGGCACTGTAAACCCAGCAGTTGGAGGTGCTTTCTGGGTACCATATTATGCGTTACCTCTTACGTGGAGCTAGTCATTTATAGGCCATAACACAGTTTTAAGAGATTTGTGTCTTTTAATACAAACTGTGTTTAGGATCGATATCTTCAAGGAAAGTGGCAGAACGCCACAGGAAGCCGTTACGGAAGACCGTCGCGAAATGTTATGACGCGGATTTCAAGGGAAAGTCTCCACAAAAGAACACCTAACTGAAGATAAAGAATGTAATTTCAAACGTCCCCCAACCAGAATTGAATCCAGGACCCCAAGATTCTGAGCCTGACTTACACCGCCAAGGGAAAGACTTGTGAAGCGATTGTTACTTTGCGTGACCATAAGATATGGCCGTATCACATAATTTGATGTCACGAAAAGTATTTTAAAGAGCTGCAGGAGACTGGGGAAGCGAGCAAGACCAGCACGTTCTGCAGATACCGAAGCGATCCTCGTAAGATTGAAGTAAATTAGGTATTTAATGTTTCAGAGGCCATTTGCACTATTACTTTTAACTTTTGTTTTTGGTAACTTTGACAGGTAAAAATTCTACTACCCAATTCAATGTTTTATATAAACGGCTTTGGAAGCTCGAAATTGGGTGTTTCATGGTGTAAAAATGCGCTTTCCTTGGTGCTGTGGATGCAGACCACCAAAATCCCCCATTACGTCTGCTGTCTTAAAAGGGAACTTGTGCGGACGGGATGCTTAGGAAAACAAGCAAGGTAGTATGTGTTCACTTTGGAATGAAACACAAGGTTAAGGGACAGCTGCTTGTTATCCTCTGAACCTCTTTTAATTTTATTTTCTGTTTTATTTGCCCTTATCACACCATAAGCATTGCAGAGGGGGACATAAAGCAAAGTATGATGGCCTCTGATAGAGTGTGGTTTCCCGAAGACACTTTATCCCCCAACTCCTGGCAGAGTTGAGAGAGATACATGTCCCAATCTTTTTCCACCAATAACACGAAAACTGGAGTATGGTATGAAAATATAGAGTATGCTTTTGTGGCTGCCATGCACTGAATATTAATTCTGAGCATTATTTGGGTCAAGAATAAAGAATCCTTTTGTGGCACTTTTGGTTGAACATTGGTTGGATTAAAGCTTACCTCCTTGTTTATTATGTCTGTTTTGCAGCATTGGGAGTAATGTCTTCCTTTTGTTTATTCCTCTTTTTCTCTTCAGTATGTCTGCTTTGACGTTTCAAAGCACTACCTTGCTCTGGGAGCCACCAGTGGGGATGTCTTCATGTTTCAACGAGACACTTCTTCCTACGTCGGAACGGTTGCTAACAAGGTTGGTATGCTTTTCTTCAGGGGGATGCAGTTTGCCCATTCGCCACACCGTTTGCCCCGCCATAAGAAGAATTCTTTTATCCATCATTGAGTACCTGCAAACCTAACAAAACTAAAGAAGCCTTTGAAAGAAAAGACGCGCTAAATTACCGTAGACTTCGAACAGCCTTGTTCACTTTGGCAGTTCTGTCCACTGTACAAAACAGTATTGTGTTTCCCACAATTTTTCCAGAGGCACATTATCATACCTGCAAACTCCTTGTAGTATTTTTCTTTATCTCTTACATATTAAGCTCTGCATTTTCTTATTGCACTACTGCAAAATCCCGAGAGGAGCCCACCTAACATCAAGAGCAAATCGGCTGAGAATATGGAGTGGGCTAACTTGTGAGTGTACAATCAAGAAAAGTTTTATAAAAATTGCTAGTTTTAGGTCGTGCCCTTCCCAAGCTTGTTATGGAGGCTGGGGGAAACGAAGCAAAGATGACTGTACTTCCAAGTCAGCTATGTTCGCTTATCTCTCACCATAGCAAACTAGCCACATTTACGCCGAGAGCCATCATTTATCCCAACAATACTATTACTAAAAGTGGGGTTAGCTTTCAGTGTTTAAGAAATATAGCAAGTCAAGCCTAAAAATAGGGGTAGGCTGTCTTTCGGGGGTGTCACGGTAGGTTGCCTTGATTTAGAGCGCATTGCCAATGTAGCCATTGCTTCGAGCTAATTTACAATAGCATTCCACGCTTGATTGTTTTGAATGGTTCTCTCCTTTCAAGGAGGGCGGTTCAGTTGCACAGGTTGCTCTCTGCCCAGACGAAAACATCCTTGCACTTGCTACCAGGTATGGCTCTGTCTGTCCCCATACTGCAGCCATCTTTTTTATTTACTTCGTTATTATAACATGCTCCTGTATACTATACGTTGATTGTTGCCATAGTACTTTGCTCAGCTACACACATTTGAAACCAGCAAACTTGGATGTTTGCCATACTCAAATTTACCAACTAAAGAAGGGTTCAAATTCACTTCCGGCGATTCTCGGTAGGTTCTGATTAGTGACTAGTGGTACAGTGCTCTTAATTTAAGCACATGGCTGTCAAGATACAAAATGGCATGCATCGCACTTCGGTAAAATCCGGCAAAATTTTTGTTGTCACTCATTTGCCTCAAAATTGTTTCAACATATTAGCGTATACATCTGAACCAGTAACCAAAATTACAAGTCGCAATAAACTTTTTTTTTGTGTGTGTTGTGTGAAGTTATTGAAGTTTTCGATGTGATCCTAGAGGCTGAGAGGCTTCAGTGGCATCAGTGAAAAGGTGACATAGAATGTTGTCATATGGGTGCAGTACAGCTTGTTCCTGACAGATTACAAGAAGCATGATGGTGTGAAACAAATGTTGGTTGAGCTCATGCCAACAAACTGACAAAAAAGCGCATAAAATGTTGTGTTTTTAAAATGCCTAGCTCAACTTGTGTAAGTTATGCAACATGTGCAGGAAAGTTTGAATGTTGGTTCTGGTGTAGCCTTTATGTGCCATTTTCTCAGTAGCTCTTTTGAATTTATTTAGAGATAATAAATAGAATGCCGGAAAGAGTAAAACCTGGGTGTTCTGAAAATTAATTCACTTTGGGTAGCTTTTTAATAAAGATCACAAGGATATACTCCTCAGTAAAACCACAAGACATTCTTTTTCTTCTTTCACTGGGTGGTAAAAGTGTTTCAGATAACCATTGGCATGTAGGTACTAGAAAAAGGACCAAAATAAATAAGGGCGGAGAGAAACCAAGACGGGACAAGCACAAACAGGATGAGGAAGACAGGGCGCCTTTTCTTGTTTCGGTCTCTCGTCGCCCCTGTGTTCGTTCTTGGTGGTTTTTCTGGTACACAATGAACCAGCTGGCCCACACCAATACTTTGTGACCACTTTAAGTTGTGGTTTTCGCTCTCCTAGCGTGGCAGTGGTTCTAAAGCGGTAGCTTTATAGGGCCAACCAACCTCAGGAGCCACGTAAGCACGAAATGTACATGTCGGTCAGTCCATAACTGCTAAACAATCTTAAAACGAACGGCAACCGGTGCCAGGGATTGGACCCTGGTCACCGGCCTGGAAGCCGAATGCACTGCTGACTGAGCTACGGACCCAGCACGCAGGAGCGGGAGTAGCAGAAGCAGGTGGTGTGAGAAGGCGTGCGGAGCGGAGAGGGGTGGCAAGGTCAAGAAAGAGGAGAGCAGAAACGGTTGGTGTAGAAAGAGTGTGCGTGAACGAGGAGGAGCTGCAAGGGCAGGAAAGTGTGCTTCCCTCTTGGTGACCCAGAAAATTCAGCGCAAAGCTTGAGCCCACCTGGTGCTGAAGGGAAGCGCATGCTTCCCTTCAGCACACCAATGTCACAAAGGACAATGGTGTGACATAATCTGTTTCCTATACAAAACCCAGTTTTCTCTCCATTCGTGCCATTTAGCCTCTAGCCTTCACAATTTCACCAAAACAAGAGTCCCTGCCTCAAGATCAGGGTCCTGACAACCAGGAGCAGAAATGACCACCGTGTATTGCGTCTTTGCGCGAGGCGTTCTCTGGACTACGTTGCACGGACTTTGTAGCATACCTCTCCGGAACATAAACCGTTGCTCTGTGAACGTCCAAATCAGAAGACAGTGGCAGCACTGTCAAGAACAACAAACACAGTGACAAGGACCACGGTGGCCACTGCAGTACCACCAACAGTTGCTACAGTGTGTTTGCGTGCGGTTAAATTGCATAATCACCATGGTAACATTGAAAGTATTTTCAATAAATATTTATTTAGTCTCAAAGCATCTTCGCCATTGAAGGCCCTATAAAGCTACCACATCTAAACGCTTTTGGCAGAATGGCCAAACTTACAGTCAATCGCTACCTAACGAGTATTCTCGTGTCTGGACAGATTCAAAATCCTCTCCAGTGGAGCCTTCAACAAGGTGTAAATTGGTAAAAACACTTGGTAAAAGTGATCTGTCGCCAGAAAGCGTGAGAATCGCATGCCGACATCGGACTTTGGTAAAACCAGTTGGCTTGGCATGAGTTCAGTTGCCATTTGAAGACTGTCCAGAGGGACCTTTTAAGACGTGACTTTGCAGAGGTTAGATATTTCACGGAATTTTAGAATGCCAAATCTTGATCGTTTGATGCAAGCGGGAGGCAGTGAAAATAGGAAGGTACAGTATCCGCCATGGACATTAAATGAGTCCCGCTTATTCTTTCTCGTCTTTAAATAGTGAAAATATCTTAAACTGCAGCTTAGTAGAGGCATTTTCAACCCACCTGGATAGTGCCAAATGGCCAGTACGTGCTCAACCAGGTGTGCGATGCCGCTTCGAATCGAATAGCTTAGCCTCGTTCCCTAGCTTAAGCACCGCACTGAGAGCCAGTGTGTCGCAATTCTTTTTAGCACCGTGGAGATCTGTGCATGAGGCACCTCTATACGCACAGCCCTAGTCTTCACAAAACGTCTGTCGATGCAGTACGTAATCATCCGACGTGTTTTCTGGGGGCAGCCGGGCCACGTGCTGGTGCTGGAGCACAATGCGGGCTGCGGCCAGCCGCAGAGGCTGCAGCTGTCGTACGAGCACAAGGGGAGCTGCGTCACGTGCCTGCGCTGGAATGCCGCTGGGAGCCGCCTGTTTGCGGCCGACGGGCGGGCAAGGTCTCGGTGCTCAACATTTCCTCCTCAAAGGTTGTGCCTCTCACTTTTCCAGAAGAGCCTCTTGATGTGTGTCTGTTTGTCTCAAGTAGCATCAAATGCACCAAAGCTATGCCACACTTTTCAAAGAATTCTGTATCCTGCCTATCGTGGATAGGTGAATATTTGGTTATTCGAGCCGTAATAATCCGGCGCAGCAATGTTTGTTCTTCACCGCGATCATTCGTCTTGGCAGATGTTCGCTGTATCGAGCACCTGGTCTGCAGGTTTTAGGGTTTGTACGTAATGAACCTTGCGCAAAACTCGAACTAATTGTGGGACATCTTTAAAATTAAAATTAAAAGGGACACGCAAGTGCTTTTTCCAGAGGCTTGTTTTTGATGACATGTTGTTTGTTGGACTTCATTCAATAAAAACGACCAGTTCTAGATGACAAGACGTCCAGTAAACTTGCAGGAATAGAAATGCAAGGGCACTATTTTCTCCTGAGGGAGGGAGGGAGGGTCATTTTTGGGTCCCCACCACCTCCATAAAATTTGACTTATGAAAATAGTAAAAGCGTGGAGATCCTGAACGTTACTATTATTGTTCTTTTTATGCATGTAACACAGCAGTTATTGTTTGTCAGAGCCATATATAGGCAAAGAGTCTGGACGCCTATTGTCCTCGGTGACCTCTCGCCGTACCTTTGCTCGTCCCAGACTCCTTCCATAGAACTGATGTCAGGCCTAGCAACCCCTAGCAACGAAAAATGCCAGGGGAACGGCGCGGGCCTGTCCACCATTACTGGTCCCAGGCCAATGTCTCATGCATGCAAGTCCGCATGTGTATCCTGCATACAGACCTTTATTTTTAGAGTTTCTGGGTGAGAAAATGGTCAGTTGTTCTGTGATTGGATGTTCCATTTGCAGCTTAATTTTATTCACACATATTTTGCGATGTGACAGCTGTCACATCGCAAAATATGTGTGAATAAAATTAAGCGCGACAAATGTGGACGCTCACGGAAGGTTCCTGTCTTTTTGCGGTAAGAATGCTTGTTTCATCTTGAAACTTTTTATAACATAGAGTTTCTGTCGCAGTAGCAACAAAAACTAGCGAACTAGTTGCTACAGAAAGCTTGCATGTATTGTGTAACGTGAATAACTGCAGTATGAGATACGGACGTCCCATCTGTGAAGTGTTTTCCCCTGCTTTCTTCCAACCGTGAAGAACTCGCACAACCTTCATTTATTTTCTTTCTTTCTTTGTAACTTTCCGGCTTTTTAGATGTTCGGAAAGCAAGATCGATGTTTTATTGGTGAGAGAGTTCGGTGGAGACACGTAATGAGCATGCACGGCTTGCCATCCCATATCAAGAGTAGTGACTGCTTCAGTCAAGCCATCTCGCTTGACGTGCTGATGCAAAGTCAAGAAGAAATGCATTTAGGAAGAAACAAAACTCTGGGAAACTCGGAAGTGCTTTAGTGCTTTAGCTAACGGATCATTTTCTTCGAGAACACGAGCAACGATGGCATTCTCGTATTTGCTTGCTTATTAGAACAGTCTTTGAAAGCCCCTCAGTTGCGAATTGTAAGTTGTTATCGTTGTAAGCTGCTAAAATAACAAGAGGCATTAACTAAAACTAAAAATTGTGAAATACTTACGCAAGCGTAATTTTGCGCGGCGCGCTGAATCTTTGCAAAGCGTGCTGGTGACACGGCGCTTACGGAGGGAGAACAGACAAGGTAACCGGGTGCTAACTTAATAATATGGCTCCTGAATAAACACGACACAGACCAAATACTGTTAGCGGGTGACTTAAAACACAATAAAACAGTCGTATGTTGGAGGAAACCGAGAGCCAAGCATACGGGCATGGGTCCTCGGTGTCGGTTGGGCTCGAAGATGGCGAAGTGGGCGTGGCCATGGCATTCGCGTGGCGTGTCAGGGACGTAGTTGACGAGCTGTGAACGAGGCCACACCAACTGGCCAAACTCTCCCCTATATATGGCTCTGTTGTTTGCCGTCCGGCAGCGCCCTTGGTCTCTGCTCCAAGGCGCATAAAGAAGGTCGTCTCCCGATCTTTGGTTAGATTTTCAATAGAGAAATTGGCCACCTATGAGTGTAATTTAAGGTTTTTGGGGATACTTAGAGCCCGTAAATTGAGTTATCGTCATAAATAGACAATCTCAGAACCCACTTGAGTGCCCCTTTAAGCGTGATCGTTGCAAGTCAGTTTTGCCGCAGTTTCACGGCTTGTCACTTCTTTGGTGCTGGCTTTGATTTACTCCAATGAATTGGCTATTGTTTGGCTTGGCACATGTAGGCGAAGAGCCTCTTCCAGTCTCCTCCCAGCACCCTGATGAAGCTGGACTCGAGGGTGGTCCAGCTGGACTTTGCGCAAGATCGACTGCTAGCCTCGACCCTCACGAGGTGCTACCTGGGAGACACCGTCAGGTGAGCTCTCGGCCCTGCTCACTCTGAAAATGAAAGGCGGTTTTTCACCGTTCACTATAAAATAACGAGCATGTGCCCATGTCGCAATAAGCGACTCACCCGTTCTCTTGAAACATTTTTAAAATAAGCAAAGGACATATGCAAGCACCCACCCCAGACTTCTGAGCCCACCTAGCTAATCAAGGTGCACTTCCATGTCGGCCGCTTCTCCCAAGTATGCCTGTGCAAAGCGGTGAAGCCCACCCATGACGTACCCCTTTTGCATTTTGCTTCTCAAACCTAATAATTCCCCAGTTTTTCTAGCTTTTCCCTGATTTTTAGTTGATGCTTGCTCCGCATTTTATGGTAACTCATGGCTTTTTTTTAGTGCCGTGGCCTATTTCATGGAAAGAGAATTTAAAGTGTGGGGTATTCTTGGGAGTTTTGAGCGGTCCTGGGGAAATTATTGAGAAAATGTTTGTGCGCTTGAGCATTGCTGAGGACCTTTAGGGTGAACTGAAGGAATGGCAGGAACTCCTTTTAACTACGTGTAGTTAGGGAAATTTCTAAATATAAACTACCGTAAAATACCGGCAAGCGCCCACTCAAACTTTCGAGATAATCGCAAAAAATGGGGGATGGGCGCTTGTCCAATCATCAATTTTACATATAAATGTACCGTGCATATTTTTCTCAGATCTCACAAATTTGGTAATGGGGCTTAATGTAGAATGGGCAGATGCGCGGCATTGTGTGGTAGAGCCTCAATGATACTGAGATGACAAGAGTGAGGAGAAAACTGGAAGCGTTTCAACTTCGCAACTGGTGGTGCCGCAGCTTGTTTTCTTACCTGGGGTTAAAATATCGCCAAGAATTATGTAAGGTTAGAAGATATTTTAACTTAAAATTTGCAAACAGGTTTTTTTGCCGACAGGCACGACCAATAGCGCTTGTAACTTGCCCAATGCGTAATTCGGGGAAAAAGGCCTGTTATTGTGCATCACGCACCGCCAATCGTGTTTGTAGTTTGCCCATTGCCGGTTCTCGCTAGGTCGAATTAACTTATAATTTATATTTCGAGTTTGAAATAACAAGTTTTTCTCTATAGAAATGTATGGGCCTTTGCCGGGACATTTGAACAGGGTCGAATTAAACGATAAGTCAAGTTAACCGAGGTTGAATTAATGCAGGTGGACTGTACACAGTATATACTCGCACATTGCCAAACCTAGCTCTTCTGCCAGCTCCGAAAGCCATTGAAATACCATTGTGTATGAATCCAAAACTGGTAACTCTGACCTCCATTGAGAGTTGAGAACTTAACAAACATGAACTTGAAAGGAATTCGAAATCAAACTTTTCTAACCCGATCATTAGGGAAATTAGAAACCATCAAAACGCAACTTTTAAGATACCTCAAAAGCTTCAAACTTTGCAAATTTAAGGGGCGATACTACACAGAAGAAAAATATTCTTAATAAAAAGTTGATTTTGAAAAATGCCATATTTACATCTGCCAACATCTAGAGAGTACAGTGCAACCCACTTATATTAATACCACATATAATGATGTACCGCTTATAACGATCAGTTTCTAGACTGGAAACGATCAGTTGATCAGATACATCGGTAATTGGTTAGAACGATTGTAATTTCGGGTTTTCTCATTATCGCTATAAGTGGGTTTAACTGTATTCTCCAGAAAGCTTTATTTGTTTACACTTCATAGTTATTTTTTTATAAATTATTTTCAGTCATCCGATGCTAAAGAAAAAGTAGAGGTTCTAGCACTTTGAACATGTTTTTCTCAATTCCACTCTTTTGCCATTGATGTTCGCTTAATAAATCTGTCGTTTCAGTATGAAACTATTTGAGACTTAATTTCTGTTGCTTATAGACCGAAATTTTAAGAAGCCGGTTACTATGAACTTATATTTTGCATTTTCATGTTTCTTTATTATGAAAAATTGTAAATTGTTAAACTTACTAAATGCCAAAAAAAGTCAGAATTGTTTTTTTACTTGGAAAATGCATATTTTCTGAAAGTTCTTTTCATAGTAACCAGCAACAGGTATTCCAACATGCATTCCACCACAAAATTACGTTGTTATCAACACCATTTCTCAACGATAGTTCATAGATTCATTGAGCAGATTCCATGCAAAGCTATGCTTTACTTCATTCTTGGGGTATAGAACCTCATGAAATTGGTTCACAGGGCTGAAACATTCGCATGCCCTTCTTCTGTATGGCTACAAACACCACCTGCAAGATATCGCACCAATTGCGTGAGCAGTTCAAAAGTTGACATTCCCAGGTAGTGTCCCCCTTAAACCTCGCCAGGGTTCGAACGTTGCAAACATCGCGAACCCAAACTAAGGTTCAAAAAATGCACAAACCTTTCAAATTGAATCTCGGAAGGTTTACGACGTTTCTCGTCACCTTGTTCACAAAATGCTATGCACTTTTATTTTATTTATTTATTTTATTTATTTACAAATACTAGTTGATCCCTATCAGTGATCGTAGTAGGGTGGAAAGTAACATAAAACGAAGCGATATAGTACCAAAGAGTTACTAGTTACTCATTCAAAACACAAAGCGGAAACAAATGCACTTACAGAGTCTTGGTTAATAATTTCGTAAGGAAGCCCATTCCATTCTACAATCGTTCGAGGAAAAAAGGAGAATTTGAAAACGTTGATGCGCGGTTGGTAAGGTGTAATCAGTAAGTGGGGTTCTTCCTCGGTGGCATAACCAGTCGAGAAAGTGATGTATTCTTCAACGTTAAATTTATATTGTCCCTTAATTAATTGAAATAAAAAAACGAAGTCTGCAAAAACGGTTTCGTTTCTTGAACCGGGACAAACCCAAGCTGTTTGCTAAGCTCGAAACGGACGCCTTCCTATAGGCGTTAAAAATGAATCTGACAGCTTTATTTTGTATTCGTTGTAAACGATTAATTCCTACCTGTGTAAATGGATCCCAAATAATGTTTGCATATTCTAGGGTCGGCCGGATAAGAGTCTTTTACGCCAGGAGTCGAGTATCTGAAGTGGCTGATTTTAGTGTTCGTCTGAGAAAAAATAATCTACGGAGGGCGTTAGAGGAGATTCAGTTGATCTGTTTATCCCATCTAAGGTCGGAACTGATCCAGAGACCTAGATATTTGAATTCAGTACCTTGTCTTAGTATATGTTCGTT
Organism: Ixodes ricinus; assembly: GCA_037355805.1. Classification (NCBI taxonomy): domain Eukaryota; kingdom Metazoa; phylum Arthropoda; class Arachnida; order Ixodida; family Ixodidae; genus Ixodes; species Ixodes ricinus. The sequence goes on along the minus strand of JAZHYW010011228.1, from coordinate 40,574 downwards.
CATGTGATAGGAGAATGAAAGTGGCTTCTTTTTATTAGTGACGGACATACAAACACTTTTGTCATAATTTATACACATTTGCCATGTGTCACACCATTTCAAAATCTTGCTCAAATCATCGTTAAGCTTAATTTGGTCATCAACAGTCTTGACCTCGCTATACATCACACAATCGTCGGCATAAAGACGTATTTTGACAAAAATCTCATCGGGAATATCGTTGATAAATAACAGGAAGAACACTTGCAGCTGCCTACTTTTGAGAGGAACAAAGGCACAAATGTCTTGAGGTGTAACACCTTTCATTTCAGAACCGATGTATTTACGAGAAGCCCCCGTCTCCTGAATGCAGGGAGAAGTTCACCCAGGTGGGCAAGAAGCTGAGGGATGGAGAGTTTGGTGGCTGCTTTGTTCCGGGTGCCAGGGCTCAGGACCCGGTCACCATCTACGCCGCACGTCCGGGCTCACGGCTGTGGGAGGTACACCCTGTTTATACTCCAGTGCATTATGAGAATAATGGGAGGTGCAAAACAAAAATACAACAATATTTTGCAAGAAAAAAGTAGTTGAAGGTTTTTGGTGTTTGGATTTTTGGACCTTCATATTTTATTTATAAAAATAATTACTACCGGTTATGAGTGCGAAATTAGTCAAATACGCCTTTAAATAATTCTTGGCGATCCAGAAAGGCATAAATTTGAGCTGTTTTGCGTGTGTGCTGTCCTCTAAATTGTGACGTCGGCCGCCGTCACATTTATTTTAAGAAGTAGGCCTAGCCGTCTCCTCTAATTAATAAAATTAATTTTTTTTTTCCCGCTGCACAGGTTTGTTGTTACTCAGCTATGCTGGTATTCTGACGTCTTTTTCCTTTTGTACACTGCCTGAGGATTGCAGGTTGAGGGTATGGTACACCATAGCAGGGGATCCCTATACTCCGTCTCACAAAACAGTGCAGTGACAGCCAAAGCTACAGGGAAGAGAGTGTATTCCAACCTGTTCAAAAAGAGGGAAAGGAGGAACGGGAGAGAAGGGCTGGGATCTCCCAGTTCCTCCTTTTCCTCCTCTTGAACAGGTAAGGGTACACTCTCTCCCCTGCAGCTTTGGCTGTACTACACGGTTTTAGTGAGACGGAGTATAACAAACAAGTCGCTGAGGAAGCTGCTGAGTAAAGCAGCTCAACTCTGCAATTACTGTCGGTGCTGGAAGTGGAGACACGATTGCGGCAGGGATCTTAGCATTGGTCAGAAGCGGTGATCACAGATTTCAATTTCAACTAAGCAGTACGACTCAAAGGAGAATGTCTCTATTTGTTCCGTTTCCCTTCGGATATTCTGACGCCTAGCAAGTCCCCTTGGTCCCCAAGTTATGAAAGATAACTTCAAATCTGTAGGGAAGGTCATCTGATATTACCATAGTTTGTCCTCGAATGCGGAACTGTGTAGACACCGAGATAGAAGAATGGCATACGAAGTACCTTTTTAATTGCAAGGAAGAAACTGAAAGCAAATTACAATCTGAATTGTTCAAAGCTTTTTTTTTTTCTAGTTAGACCAAATTTATTATCATAGAAAATTCTTATTTGAACAATGGTACCTAATTCTTTTCGAATAACAGGGCTGTGTGGCTGTCATAGCTCTGACTGCCTAACAAGACGAATAACTCTTTTCTGCGATTTATGGACAAGGTGAATATGAGAAACAGTTGTGTTTCCCCATACAAAGAAGCTGTAATTAAAGTGAGCATGAAACAGAGGTATAAATATAAGACAGTGCAAACGAGCGTAATGTATTTTTTGCTTGTAAATTATAACTGCAATTTTTAGTAGCTTTCTATCATTTGGACAGCTTCGTCCCGCTGCATGCATTCGTTGAGAATTACACCAAAACATTTGACATTTTATAGCGTTTCTAGATAGCATGAGCTTATAGTGAGCAGGGTGCGTACAGGTCCTTGAAACCCTTGAAAACCCTTGAATTTAGAAGTGGGTTTTCAGGCCCTTGAAACCCTGGATTTTTTCTATACCTTGAAAACCCTTGAATTTGAAAGTTTGGCTTGCAGGGCCTTTGAAAGCTCTGGATCCTTTGGCTAGACCTTAAATATCCGTGAAGGGCTATTTATAATAGCAAATTCGGGTATATATTGTACATTTTTTATATGTTTATCAATTATTTTTCATTTCAGTCTAAGTTATTTTGTTTTGATTTAGCCGATGTTCATTGGATGGTTGGCCAACATTGAAGCAGATCCGAATCGAATCTAATCTGATCCAGGAACGCTTTGTGCACTGTTCCTGCCATTGGCCTCGTGTTTTGTCGTGGGTCGTTAGGAAAATTTCCGGCAAAAGCAGGTTTCAGGGTGCGTGGCTCTGCAGCGATGAATACAAGGACTGGGAAACGCCAGATACGACAAATCAGCATTGTGCAAGATGCAAGCCGTGCGGAAAAATTTTCGATGTAGCCGCCATGGGCGAGTCGGTGTTGAAGAGCCATATGAAGAGCTCTAAACATGCCGGCACCATGAAGATCAGAGCCAAGAGCTCGGTGCAAAATTACCTGGCTCTGGGCACGGGTGAACCTAACCACTGTCCCGCCTCCACCACAGTTTGCCAAACCTAAACCCTGCTTGCAGACGCCACGAGATTTGCAGACAAACGCCGAAGTGTTGTGAACTCTGAAGGTCGTCACAACCTACTGTTAGGTCCTTGAAAATATTCCCACAAGGCCTTGAAATTCCTTGAATATCCTTGAATATCTTTCTTTGAATCCTGTACGAACCCTGGTGAGAGTGTGATTATTGTAGTGTTTATTCCTTCGACCAGAACGTAACAACTTTTGTTTTATTGTTGTTTACAATTAATTACATAAATATTCAGACCCATTCACAGATTATTATTTTTTTTTTTTATAAATAGATTGCTTGTTGTTTTTATTTCAGAAATGTTGTCCCGAAAAAAAACAATGTGGTGCTTTCACAGGGTGTCTAGCGACCGGGAAAACCGGGAATTGTCAGGGAAATTTTAATTACCGGGAAAAATCAGGGAGTTGTCAGGGATATTGTCAAAAAGCGAGCCCAGTCAGGGTGAGCCGGAAACGCCATCGAGTGCCTTGAGCAAACACTTGAGGACTTCGGGGCAGAAAAATAGGCAACGAACTCTGCTTGGAGCGGAGTGCGGACTCTGCTCACCCGATGTGGAGTGTGCTACCTGATGCAAAGGGAACAGCTGACAAATCCAGTCTAAGCCTTTGATTGGATTGGATTGGGTTGAATTGAGGGCACGACACTTGACTAGATCTAGCAACGAACTAGATTTAGTAACAAATGGGAAAGCCGCAGACCCCAATCCAGTCCAGGCCTTAAGCCGAAAGTACTGTAAACGACTAAATTTCGCAAAGACCTAATTTTCGCAAATTTCGCGAATCGCCTACAATTCGCGAAAAATACGTCCCGCGAACTATTCGGGAAATATGTGAACGCTACGGAAGCTACACTCGATTCGCAAAAATTAGAACCCGCGAATAATTTCAAATTTTCAGCTTTGGCCCGATTCGCGAAAATCTGAGCCCGCGAAAATTAAATCATTTACAGTATTTGAAAGTGGGCATCTGGCGGCTATGCCGCCATGCTGTCATTCGGTTATTGACATGTGTGGTTGAGCGTCGTGTTTTAATCGTGTTTTCCGGAAGTGGCCTTTTCACTGACGATGGCAACGGCAAGAAAGTGCTCCTTTAATCCGGACTGGACAAACCCGAATATTTTGGATTATGTATCGTCGTGGATTAAGCCCGTGACGTGGATTGCCCTGCAAAATAATCCTCACAGTGCTCAATGCCTTGTGTTGTAATGGACTTATATACTTACCCACCTCTATAGTGGTCAGGGAATTTCACCTGCAATTGTCAGGGAAAACCTGGAAAAGTCAGGGAGTTTCAAAATAATAATTTGCTAGACACCGCTGTTTCACCTACATAACATATCATGCTTGCTTTGTTGTCAGTGACTACCAAGTCGTTGATAGTGAGCGCACAACAACCCTGGATCTTGGCTGCAACTGGCTCCCTCTGTCGTTGCCTTGCCATGAAACGTTCCGCAACCAGGCATCCTGAAGGTTTTCATTGAATGGTACCTTGTGATATCGGAGATCTGGGTTTCCTGACACGCCTGATTTGCAACACGTCGGGCTGCAATTCTTGGGCATTGCGTGCCCCGTAATTCCCGTGAAAACCCAGCAACTGTAAAAAACTACTCTATAAAACGATACAAAAATCAGGCTACAGAAGGGTAGAAGGTTGGGCCAGTTGGTAAGGTATTCACGGTGAAGATTAAAGTGCACCAGAAATGGGGACAGCCAGGAAAAAACGTGCACCACAGACTAGCGCTTACTCACAACAAGTCAATTTGTTTATTCTTTTTTTTTAAGCGGGTTGCGCACAATCTATTCGGGGGAGTGTTCTTTCTTTGTGTTTTCTTTATCTACTTGGTAACAATAAATCGATCAGTGTGTGAGTTAGTGCTACTCTGTGATGTGTGTTTCTTCCCTATTGTCCTCATTTCTTGTGAGCTTTAATCTTCACCCGAAATCAGATAACTCACACGAGCGCAGATAAACGCCGCAAAGTGCTTAAAACGCCGTGACCTTTGGCCGCATTCAACACTTTCACCACGACTTTGGCTTTTGCGGCTTTCACTATATCCATCACGGCAGACAAAAAACTGCTCCCCCTCACGAACGCTCTTTTGTTCACAAGGAAAAATGGCAGGCTGCTCCTAGGGCAACAGGAGAGGGGATCAAGGGGCCGTGGCACTGTAAAAATGGCTTACAACGTCCCTCTCTCTTAAAAAACAAATAAGAAAAGTTTGATTGTTTAGGTGTTATTTTTCTCTTTGTTCTCGGGAGGGTGCATTTCTCGCATGCTTGCATTTCAGGCTGATCTGCGAGGAAGTGTTTTGAAGACCCATCAGTTCAAAGAGGCCCTGGCTGTTGCACCTACTCCTTTGGTCACTGACAGGTTAGTCTCCGACAGGGGAGGGTGAAAACAGGAGCCAAGTGCGGCAAATTGTAGGCACTGACATCAGTGGTCCCGTTTATACTTTGACAACATTTTCGAGGATGAAACCGTAGGTAAATACGTTCATTTTTGTCACTTTGTTATGAACAACTCACATTATGCATGCTTTTTCTGTTTTGAAGAATGGAGGTGTCCATGTTAGTGAGACATCACTGTAAAAAGGAACCACAGAGGAACGTAAAACAAAAGCAGACGAAATATTTGGCGAGTGTTTGTTCCTTTGCAATGTTCTGAAGTCGTCAGTTGCCTCTCAACTTTTCTTTTTTGTATAGAGTGTGTGATGCCAGTGTTTTCTTCTGAAATATACTTAGAATGACTAGGTATCATCCTCAGTATATTTAGAGTGTGCCCTTGCCTTTCTTAAATTATTGCCAGCAATATGGGCCCACTGCAACCACCAATGGCTACTGCTACTGCCTCACTGTTTTGAGGTGGCCAGAAAGCATGGGAAGATGGCAGACCTTTCCTCTAGATTTGTTGTACAAATTTTACGGTCTCTACGGCAGTGAGGATGGTAGACGATTTTGATGATTCGGGATAGTTGTGAGGGCATGGAAGGAATCTGAAAACCAAACCTCTACATTATCCTTTTATTTAGCTGTGCAGGACCTTGACCTAGTGGTGCCCTCTTGTGGCAGTAACTAAGCGTATAGTCTGTGACAGGTTAAGAGTGATGTGAAGCCCCTCCCACCTCTTTCCACTTAGCAGAGAGAATGCTGGAGAGGAGGTCGCCTCCTCTCCAGCATTTGCTCTGCTGAAGTGGTAAGGCGTGGGAGCTTCCCTGAACTCTGAATCTGTCACTGACCGTAGTTTGGTCTCTCGGTTCTGGGGGTAGCTAGCACTGTACTTTTGAAACCGGACAATTAGAGCCCGATTTTATCTTTAAAGCAAGAATAGAAGTTGTAAGCAACAGGAATCTACAACTGGCAAGGATGACCACGAGATCATGAAGGACAGACAGTGTAGATGGTGATCCTTGACACTGACTCGCTGCACTCTTTCTTCTAAACCGAGTATTTTTGAAAATGCAAAACTAAGCAAAGATTTAATTACCTCTTCGAAATCCATTGGATCAAGCGTGGCCTGTTTTCTTGCATCTTTCATTTGGAACCGTGCCCTCCAGGTCGGACAACAATGCAGTGGAAAATGTGGCACCAGGAAACGGACAGGGCACGGCATTCTGCAAGCTGCTGACCGTGTGGGCAAGGTAGGCTGCAGTTGTCATTGGATTTGTTTGATTTGTGCGCGACGGTAAATCGGTACTACGTATAGTCTGTTGCGTGTTAAGGGGAAACAAGGGCCTAAGTTTCAAAACATTTTTAAAAAATTCATTTTTCAATTTTTAGGTTTTAGAAACTAATTTTACACCCTTACACTAAATTTCATAACCATGCGCCAAATAGTTATGTTGATATAAAATATTTTCAGCACATTGTGAGGCAGTAACTAAGTAATGGAGTTCAATGTTTGAATGCATTTTTCTCAGTTCCACTTTTTGCTGCAAATTTCATACAAAGGAATCTTTTGTTCGAAGGTAAAATTTTTCTGATACCACAATCAAGATGTTTCTGAACTGAAATTTACTGGGGAATCGGGCTATCTACTTTATTTTGCTTTAAGTTAAAGTCCTCATTGAGAAAAAGCTATTTTTTCAAAAATTGACGTAGGTCAGATATGCATCTCATATTTTGAAGTAATCACTCTTCCTGAAATATTTACATTTGAGTTATAAAAACTAGATAGCTCGAAGTCCCACATCCCCCACTTTATATTCAAGCAGTTAAAATGATACTTAATAGCTTCATTTACATATCATAGATTTCTTAACGAAGGGTGACACATCTTCGTATGCAGGTATGTAAAGTTGTCCTAGAGAGCTGAAAGTTTGCACAGTATGCCTACATCTGAAGTTAAATCTCCCCTGCAAATTTCATTCTGATCACTCGAGTAGTTCAGAAGTTCAACCTCTAGCCAGTGTCCCCCCTTAAGAAAAGCAGGGACAGGTTCCTCCCACTAAGACCTCCACTCTTTCCACTTTAACAGAGTGGGAGAGGAGGTGAGTGGAGAGGTGGAAGTCAGCAATGATGGCAAGCAGAGAGCTTTCTGGGAGGGGATTGTTCTGCCTTTATTAATCTGCAACAGATCGTAGTACTGAGGGACCAGCACTGGTAGCGGCCTGCAAGTACTGACAGCCCCCCTCCACTACTGGTACTTCACTGTCAGCAGGTTGGTGATACCGGTGCTGATTTGACCTGCCAGTACTGTGCCTCAATACTGGAAGGCCAGAGGTTCCAGTACCAAGCTACCAGCAATTTTACCTCGCTTCTGTTAGATTAAGGATCCAAGCACTCGTACCAGTGAACCAGTACTGGTACACGAGTATTTGTACGTCAGAGGAGAAGCTAACAAGGCGCTGTGTGTCCGTGCCCATCATTTCAGTGTTCAGAAGCATTGTGCTGGACCTTAAAGTTTGTTCTGTGTGAGTCGCATTGATTGAGTCGCATGACGCTTGGTTATGCACGCAGTGGGGAAAGCATGCCGTTCCTGATGAGTTGGAGTGCCAGGGGCCTGTATGTGATCGACCCTCATCAAGCCAAGGTCATGTTATGGAACGACCAATTAAAAGGTGAGGACAAAAGGCTCCCGCCACGCAGGGCAAAAGTTTGCACTTTGGAACTGGTTATCCGCATCGCCGTTTTCCCTCTCCGCAGACGTCAAAGACGCACGGTGCATCCGAAACACCATCTACCTCCAGCTTTTCAACGGTGAATTCCGGTCGTGTGCTTTCCTCACTCCAGAACAGGTTGTTCCGTGTCTGATGCATCATGGTCGGACAGCCCTGTGTGCACAATTTCTCCTCCAGAACAGCCGTCGCCTGAGCAGTGCTGTCTTCCAGTCAACCATTCCACCAGCCCTCGTCTTCGAACTCTTGGACAAGCTCGACGAACTCGGAGAGGCTTCCGTGGCGGATGCCGTTTCAAAAGCATTAAGCGACGCCTGCGGCTTCGACGCCACCGCAAGGCCCCCATCTGTACCGGGATCCGCCGAGCCAAAGCCGAAGCCAGACCGTCCAAATCCAGAGCCGTCCCCGACCATCCGCAATCACAGAAACGGCCCCAATGTCACGAGGGACCGCGATGCGCTCTCATCACCACGCCACGTCCGGTGCCACTCGACGGAGCCGGCCATAGCCAAGGCAAAGACTCCGAGTCCGAAGCCGACCCGGAGGATTCCGAGACGCGGAAGCGACCCGCTTCCCCGGGCGTCTCTGAGCCGCACGGCTTCGACCGAGAAGTGCATCCCGAAGCCAAGGCCGATCAAGGCTTGCAGTCCGACGACATCTAGTTCCGCCCTTTCGAGAGTTGCAAGCGTGCCCGGATCTCGCAGCTCGTCTCCGGCCTCGGCTGTAGCCGCAGCCGGGCCGCAGAGGAGCCGAAGCCGTAGCCTTGAAGCACATAGGCGCGACCCAGAATCTCACTTGGCCGAACGGCCAAGCCAGCTCTCTAACCTCGGTCGCGCCGCAGACTCGATTCCTCCCGTGCCGAGCTTAGTTGGCATCGGAGTCGGAAGCAGGGGCTTAGTCCATAGGTTACAAAATAACAACAATAATAACAATAAAACAATCGACAGTCAGGGTCACTCCGTCGAGGACGCAAGTCCAGCAGACTCCGACGGTGCTCCGGAGCCTGGCTGCTCCGCTTCGGAGCATGGAAACAACAACAACAACAGGCGAGCTTTCGGCAGCGCGCTCCGAACGCTACCAGTGATACCAGCCTCTCCGTTGGAGTCGCCAATGAGTCCCTTGGATCGGGTGGATCCGGAAGTGCTCGCGAGCATGTATGCAGAGCAGGACATGGGCTACGAGAGCATCTACCAGTACCTGAACCTCTACACGTCCAGCATGGCATCTGGAGCGTTCAACATGCGGGGTGCGGAACTGGCACAGCTAGGGAATGTTGCGGACCTTGGCAAGCTTCGGGAGACGTGAGTGGAAGCGTTTTCCTACACGTCCGTTCCCAACTTCGTTTCTTGACGGTCGGGTTGTCGAAGGGTCGGGTTCGACTGCACTGGGGCACCAGTGACTCTCTTAACCGGAGCCGTAAAATAACCATAATATTTTGCAGTCTATTAGTCGCACCATCGTACCGTAATATCCCAAATCATCGCCCACCCCCTGCCGCCTAAAATTCATAAAAAGGGGGTAAGCCATGTCCCAGTGGATAAGCACAAAAAGGAAAAAACTTTCAGCCTTTCCACTCTTGTGAAGAAGGAAGACCAGCGAAGCTGTACTATGGTGGAAATGAAGTAATGGCTGGCCGCAAGTCGGCAAGCCAGAGTGGATAGGCTGAAGAAGTTATCGCCATCTATGAGCGACAGCGTCAACCAGACAACTGGCAAGCCGGTTGTCTGGTTGCTGCTGACGCTCATAGATGGCAGTAGCTGTCCGGAGTGTTGCGTCAACATTTATTTGCTGGCAAACACTATCCTGGGGAAACTAGCCCATAAAGGGGCACTGACACCCCAAAGGTCATATCTTTTTTTTATTGTCTAAAATGATGCAAGTTGTAGTCAGAGACACGCAAAAAAATACCGTATCGCAAAAAAAAAAAACTTGGTTTTTTGCGGTTTTTTTTTTCTTTTTACCTCGCCTTTTTTTATTTGTGACGTCAAATATCATGAAATTTTGAAGCTTTATAGGCAGCATTTTTATAACATTTAATGACGGCAATCGTAAAACGTGTTTTTTAACGCAGTTGTGAATGCACTGCAGCCCTTCTTTTTGAAAGACCAAAAATCGGAGTCCGTTGTGATGTCGCCTCGTGGATTTTTATCCTCCCTCGAAAAACATGGCTGATCGGTGAGTCGGGGAATCAAACGAAGTCGTCTTTTTTAGGTGCCCGACGACCTCTCATACTTCGAAAAGGAAATCGTCAGATGGTCAAGACAATTTGGTTTGGTTTCTGTGTATAGTAGTTTTGGTTGTAAGTCCGCCGAGGCAGCCTTTCACGCAGAAGTGGCGAGATGTCAAGCGTCGTCTGCTCTCAGCGATAGGCAGGCGGCACGGCACGCACGGAAGGAACCAGTTTTTCCTGGTTCGCCAGCGCCCTTCTCTCCCGCTCCTCACCTCCTCGCTTTGGGTCGTGGCGGCAACAGCGGACAACGCTTACACACACACACATTCGGAGCGGAGACTTGAAAGAAAGTCGACTTGCAGGGCCGCTCAATATTTGTTGTCACTGCACTGGCACGGATCGCGGAGGAACTTCAAATTCGGCATTTGGAAATTGTTTTTTTATTTCACAAATACTGAATTCCCAAGTTTCGAATTTTGAGGGCAATGTCCAGGCATCGTTTTCAATCGTTATGGATAATTAAAAAAATATGACTTTGATGTGTCAGTGCCCTTTAACAGCTCCACTGTAAAAAAAAGCTAGAAAACGCCCATTTTTTTTGTACATATTTAGCGCGGCTGCAGAAGAGATACATTAAACTCTAATTTGTTTCAATGTTTCGTGCAAGAAATGCTCATGAAAGAATGTTTTACTATTGCAAAGTTTGTTGCTTGCATACGCGCAATGAACATCACCGATCGGCATACAGTGCGGGTGTTTGTTTCGTGAAAGCGTGTTTCTAACATTTCTTTTTAATAGTAAATGAAAAAAAAGAGTCAACAAGAAAATAGAAAAAACAATTGGGCACAACAAGAGAGCGAGCAAGCGGGTGAAATGGGCGATGCTGGGGAAGTGGGAAAGCCGGCGATCGCATTGGAAAATAATTTGGCATTGGACCATGTTGGATGCCTTGTCAATCACAAGAAGAAGGCGTCCATGCGCGGCATGCTGTCCACTTGAGTTGAGGCGGCATTGCTGCATGGTTTGGACGGCACCATTAACACGGAGCTCAAAATGGGACGCTTTACAAGTGTCTGCGTGGGCCGTTCCAGCAAATCTTCATTTACTTGTTGGCTTTGTCTCAAACGTTGCACAACCTTACCAACTGCGGTCAACACGTTCCGGGAGAAGGAGAGGGTTCGTGGTGACCTTAATTCGGTGGAGACTGACGTTGACCTTACATCTTCGACCCTACGCTTCGCGGTTACATTCCAGAATGTGGTGCATTCGCTGACCTCGTGATCCCTGAATGGGTTTCTACTCGTGTTATCTTTCCAACTTCTTTTTTTGTCCGAACAAATTTTTTTGTTATTTCCATGGTTTTCCTTTTGCACACCTGTACTCCAACTCAGGGTCGCGGAAATCGGGTAGGAAATGTGTAAACAAAGTTAATTGTCTTGCCCTCCTTCGTTTTACTTCTTGTCACAGATGTCCTCTTGCCCCAAGGTCCGCGGCCGCGTCATTCGGGTATGATGAATGTTCGCGGATCGCAGAGTTTGCGTTTTGGTATCTGTAGGGGTGTGCATTCACTTTGTGTTTTTTGAAATCAATATTGGTAAAAAAGTGGGGTCAGCAATGACTCGGGGATGGGTGACAACTCGGGATGTAATGGTAGGTTTCAAAGGTTGGTACTGTATAAGTTGCATATGGTCGCGGCATGCTGCGATGGGTGGTGCACGGTCTCTCTCCAGCCACAGTCCGTGCCATTACAGTTCTGACCGTTTTCAAACCACCAGAAGAGCAGGCCGTCAACGGGTGTTCTGCCACGTCTCTTTTGTCGTAAATGTCCGTGCAGCCCACATCTTGCACATTTATTGTCCGTACTCACATTTAAAAAAATGCATGTAAGTCGCACCGTCGTAATGGACGCATCAAGGGAAATCTGAGGGGAAAAAAAAACATTTATGTGCCAGAAACTGTGTTGAAGGCTGGTTTGGATAGTTGCATTTGAGTTTGGCCGGCCGCGTTATGACATCTTGCGCTCCGCTGCTACGCTTTGCGCGGACATTGGTTGCCGTAGCAACCTCTCGTCGTGGAGCAGTCACGAGCAGTCGTGAAGTGGTCGGTCACACTCAAGCGCAAATGTCTGAACCAGCCTTTAGTCAGTTTGATTATCGGTGACTAGATTATAGATGCTTAATTATAGTAGCAATATGAGACAGTTGGTTCATGGTCACGGGAGAAATGCAACAGGTCAATAGGCCAGGGTGGTAAGAGATAGGAGGTCTGATGTGCTTGCAGCTTTGCCTTCTCCCTTCCTAGCACAGGGTGCTACTGTCTAGCCATCTGGAATGTCGTCTAATATTATGTGACGCGTTGCAACCTTAAAAAAGAAGTGACGTTTTGCCGCCGTTGTTTGTTTTTCCATTATATTTAAAATAGCAGTGTATGCCTTTTGTAACCTGTTTATTGTCGCAATGCTAGTTTTAAAAATTTTGTTTTTCAGCACTCCGGTTTTTGGCACACTCTGCTTATATGAATATGTTGAGTTTGGTGGCCGTCTGTGGTGGAAACCTTCATCCGATTGCTCTCGCACTTGCAGATGCATGTTCTCACAGCAGCTAATTCTTGCACTCGTCAGTTTCAGTCGCATGGTGGAAAAGAAACCGGAGAGCAAAAAAAGAATCCACATGCCTGCTTTTTTTTCCCCCTGAACCAGTATGTTTCTGTGGGCTTGTTTCCGAGTCTAGAGTGTTACCAAAAATTGTTACGAAAACATGATAATGGGACCAGGTGTCTTTACAAAAGACAGTTTGTTGTTTTAGAGGAATTAAACCCCACCCCTCTCGCTCTGAAGTCTCACGGTCTATTCTACGTCGGAGGAGCAACTTGGATTAGAGTCGTCACAGCTGCTATGTACTTGTGTTGCTGCAAAACGTCGGGAGGTATCACGTGATGTCGCATGATCCCATGATCACCGTAGGTTATGGGATAACATAATTACCGTAGGGGTTGTGGTGCCGTTAAGCTATAGTTACACGATCACGGGACCACTATACGTATCACATAACCCCCAGAGTTATGTGATCATATTACCGCTATATAGTTGTCACGCGATCACATAGAAACCATGAATATTGCAAAACGTCACCGTTTCGTCGTGTCACACGGCTTTATGACATCGTGGAATTGCATGACGGCACCTCGCTTGACCCCACATTGTGACACAGCAACGTCACATGATGTGTCGAAGACGACGCACAATCACCGCATGTTAAATTTAACAGGAAAAGCATTCTGCGGATTCTGACTCAATTTCTCTGCTTACTTTTCGACCCTCAGCCTGTGTTCGAAGATCTCCAATGGCAAGGACGCCATCTTGAAGAACATCCGAGGCCTGGAATCCAAGCTGAAGTACGTCTCCGTCGACCAGGCCGCCGACGTGCTCGACCTGGCATCGCCTCTGTCCACCGTTCCCGAGCACGGTCCGGGTACGTGCTAGGCACCTCTGCCTCGAATGTCCGACGACCCTGCTGTTTGGTACCAATTGCTTTGCTAGTCGTTAGTGCCTGCTAGAGGCAGTAAATAATTACGCTTCAGCAGGACAACACTCGAGTTGCTTTGACGCCTAAAACTTTTAAGGGGATGCGACTTTTCGCCTCGTCGATCCCCAGAGTCTGAGCTATTTTACCCGAAAGAAAGATGGGGACTCGGTGATCGCAAAACGTAGTTCATCGTTAAAGTGTCTGCGGAAAACAGCTGAAAGTGCTGGATCTTGAACTGTACAATGAATAGTTTCAGAATCTCGGTCTGCATCCGTTTGGGGTGCACGGCTTCAGAAACAGCAAAAGTCCGTACGACTCTTCTCGTCTCTTCTGTTCGCAGAACTGTTGCAATCGTTATCTGAGGATCCATTGCAGAAACTTTCAAAGTCATCTTCAAGGTCATCCTCTCTGCTAAAATCTCCTTCGCCGTCGCTCGAATCTGCAGCATAGTTTCCGTAAGAACCAAAAGAGAAAACGCCATCTTGGCGTTGCGTGAATGTGTAGGCAAAATTCCGTTTGTCCAGAAAGAAAAGAAAGCTATAAAAAAAAACTGTTTCTTACTGTACCCCGCGTAACGCTAAAAAAGTAGAGGCATCACGCTTACGCTTACAACAATAGACGGTCGTTTCTGGTCTAGAAACTCTGTAAACTGATTGCTATAAGTGGTATATTGTTATATGTGGTATCGTTATAAGTGGATTGCACTGTATGTGTGCTGTCTTTTTGCTTGCAGTCTTGGGGTATTTTGTCATTATGTTCAGTGAGGTAGTTTTATTCACCTTTAGGAGAATTAGTTACTAGTGGTATTATTGGTGTGGATGGAGAGAGCGGCTTACCTAATCATTCTTTCCTCTACAGTTATGGTTAAAGCATGTCCACACTTGTCATTGTAGAGCTGAATTTTTTCCGTTGTACAAAAAATTAAATGGAAATGAGTTCTTCAATCAGCAATATTTCAGCAAATAAAGCTCGACAAACTCGTTTTCCACTTCTGAATAGTATGTACATAGGAAACAAGATGATCCAGCATATCTTACTATATTAAAAAAATGCTGAAACACTTCTTGAAAAAAAAAAAAAAAGAGTTAGAGGTGAATTTTGGCATATTTTTATCCTGTGATCCTGAATATCATGTTTGTTTTCCCCGAAGATGTAACTAAACGCGAGAAAACACAAAGAAACCTCCGACCAGTTGTGACGTCATACTAGGATCTTTGGGCCACCAAGCGCATGTCGCTAGTGTGAGCAGTGCGTGCAATTGCAAGCTTGCCAAGTTTATTCTCCCGCGCTGACGTCAGTCGTGACGTATATTTCTGACCTTTTTGAAAATAGCAAGAGTGCGTGTGCATAGCTTTGCCAGGTGCTGAAGGTGGCGCTGAAGGAGGGCTTCAGCGGTACAAAATATAATGTAGATGTTCGTGATCCTGGAGGCCAAATGAAGACGATTTGGGTGTTTTTTTCTCAAATACAGAACCGCTTCTGTTTCTTTTTAACCTTGAAAAGTGATTGGGTAAAAGAACAATACCTTTCAGGTAACTTCGTTTGGTGTTGAGTAATCAAGTACTAGAATAATTTGGACGCCTATTAATGCGAATAGCATTCTTTGGATACTTCACGCACTTTTCGTCTATGTATCTATCTATCTATCTATCTGGCTATCTAACCTCTTACGCCGCGGGTCGATAAATAAATAAAAAAGACCAACGCCGGCTGGGATTCGAACCGTTGACCCTTTGATCAGCAGGCAGACGCGCTAACCACAGAGCTATGAAGGCAGTCATTCAACGCACTCTAAACGGTTGTTTATATCTTTACCATAGGACGCGCTTTACAGCGCTGTCACAGCTACCGGTGCGCGCGCGTTCCATGCACGAGGGCTCATTCCGCTCTCGTGAGGCTGAGCACGGCCGCTGGCTCACCCTCTCCCACGCTCGGGAGAGGGTGATGCAGCGGCCGTGCTCAGCCTCACGAGAGCGGAATGAGCCCTCGTGCATGGAACGCGCTGATTTCTGTGGAATGGTAGTACCAAGAGGTGTTTCTCGCATGGTCTGTCTAACATCACGGCGCTTACATCGGGAGAAAGAAACGGCTTTTTTGTCAGCCCCGCGCCGACCGCGCGTCTTTGGCCGAATATATCGAATATTCGAGTGACCGAATACTAGAAATTCGATTCGCGAATCGAATTATTTGGGAACTTTCCATTCGATTCGAATTCGATTCGAATTCGAGTATTCGCACACCCCTACATAAAACTCTAATGTTGATGATTTCTTCATTTCCTTGAAGTGTTGTTTTGTATTCAGTTTTCTTCCCACCTTTTTCTCATTTTCGTCACCTGTGAAACGATCCCACTACTAGGCTACAAGCACAAGCTTCTTGCTCAAGGACACTCCTCGGATGCATGAGCTTTTACGTAGCAGGAGTAACTGTCAAAGCTTATGAGCTTGAGCATCTCACCTTCATTGGTGCATCTCGTAAGTTAAAATGATGAATAGGCGGCCAGGAAAAAAACACTCAAATGCGAGACTTAATTCTTGTAGTGCTCCTGTCAAAATTGCAAAAATAACAAAAACAACCGCATAAAAATTATTTTTTTTTAATAACATTGAGTTTGATTTATTTTTGGGTGAGTTGAACGACAGGGCAATGACGGATTTAATAACATTGAGTTTGATTAATTTTTGGGTGAGTTGAACGACAGGACAATGACGGTATGTTCTCTTGTTCAATTGGAAAATGTCAACATATTCTCAGAGCGGCGCCAGTTTCCTTTTCTTGCCCCATCAGGTATTTCTCCAAAGTGGTCGCATAAACTATTCAAAGCTAAGTACAGATACCGCTGGCGAAGCGGCGAGCTTATAAGCAGCATAGAGTATGAAATTAATATTTTAGGATTTCTGATAGACAAAGCTGCTCCGCAACGTGCACCTCCAGAGCTCTTTTTTCTTTCCCCTAAAATATCCCCCCCCCCTTCTACTTTGGCTCCTTGACCTTTTGGGAGTCAGAAATTTGACCCCCAAGTTTGAATGAGTTTGAGACCCCTGCTATAAATGTACAACAGCTAGGCGCATCGCAGCACACTTCGTCAGCCCCTCGCTGGCCTTCGGAACGGTGAATAGAACATTGAGTCTACAGTCTCAAATTAGGTGTTTGTCGACACAGAGATAAACAAATGACGAAAACTAAATTGGTGACTAAACCAAAACCTATTGGTGTTGTGGTTTTTTTTCTTTTTTTTCTTTCTTGAAACAGCCGACGCAAGTTCAAAATCCTCGGGTACAAATGCCACTGTGACTCCCAAGGACGAATTCTGGTCATTTCTCCCTGTGCTGAACACAAACCTCATAGAAGCGACGGAAAAAGCGAGGTAAGAAATTTTTACGAGCCTCGCGCGGTTTACACTCAAACTGTTGCAATGTCGAGCATGCCGTTACAGCAGTGGTTGGGGCTGTAATGTTGAGTTTGTGTTTGTATCCAGACTGAACTGAAATTTGAATTTCACAAAATAAAGCCTCATAAGCATTGGACGGGATGCTACGAACTCCAAACCATCACTCGTACATCAATACAGTCTAAGCTCATTACAACAGACCTGGTTACAACAGACATTTGCATATAACATACCGATTTGTGAAGTTTGGTTGGTTTTCTCTTATGTACCATTGACTCAACTTCTTATCTGCATACAACACACTCCCTTTTGCAACAGACCGAAATCTTGGTAAAAATCAAGGTCTGTTATAACGAGCTTAGACTGTATCTCAAAGGGATGGCCGTATTTTTGGAAAAGAAGGGCGCTGATCAAGCAAAGACTTTTTCCTAGCGATCCTCCTGGAACAGTTGAGAATGAGGGGAGCGGCACTCGCTTCTCTCCTCCTCACTTAGGTTCACCAGCTCGAGGGGACGAAGGCGAAGAGGAGAGGAAATGAGAATCATCACGTGCCATGTTTCGTCAGCCTTTTCGGGCGAGTTCAGTTGTGCGCTTATTTTCTAAAAAATATGGCCATCCGTTAGAGATATTGCTGTATGAGTGATGCTTTTGGGGTTTGCAGCATCTCGCCTATCTCTCCAGCCTTGCTTTGTGAGCTCCAAATTTAGGTTCAGTATCCCTTTAAACAGTTTTGGGCTGAAGATCCCCAGTTTGGAATTAGAAGCCGCGTTATGCTTGTGGAGGGAGTGGTCCAACAGTGGAAAGTCATTCCTTAGGAGTTTCGGAAATTGTTGGCATTTAATCTAGCATTTACGAATTTACCTCCCTCTGTCCCGAAATGGATCAAAGTCGTGACGAGAAACTCTTTTAATGAATGAGTTACTTTGTCACAAGCCCTGGCCCACAATAACTCCCAGAAGAGTGACGTCGTCGTTTCAACCACGCCCTCACTATTTCGACAGCGCGTCTTTGGCGGGTACGCCTGACGACACGAGTGTCCACCTGACCCGAATGACTAGACTCATTCTTCCAAGCATCATTGTGGGCGGGGCTTAATGCACTCCCTTTGTGCAAAATTTTTTAAACCTGGTGAAAAAAAAGCTAAAATTAATCGATTACTAATATCTCAAGAGCCGTTACCGTTTTCTCCAAATTCTTTTAATTGGTCCGGCCTCTAATAGTGATTCCTGTTAACACTGCAATTCCGACGTGACCCCTAAAACCAACGATTAAAATGTTCATTTACAAATCTTAGTTAATCATTTCCTGTCTAATGTCTGCCCCCTTCTTACGGCGATAGCTGTTACGGGTTCTTCCCACTCACTGGAGATGGCGTCAATTGCCGTTGTGGTAGTCGTTGATGTTGTTGACGTTGTAGTTGGCATAATAGGGCATACGGCGTTCATTGCAATCTTGTCAGCTGCTTCTAAAAAGATTGCCTATCGCTCGCAAGAATCGAACCCGAGTCCACCGCGTGCGAAGCAGACGCGTTGCCACGGGGCTACACTGCAGCATCGGCGATCCGCTTTATTACACGGTTTTGTGGAACGAACGCGAGTACAAGTCTCGGCGGTGCCCACGACGCCGACGTGTTCCGTCGTTCGTCGCGTAGAGATCTGCACGGTGCATGCTCTTGAGAATTAAGCCAATTGAACCAACGACTTCGCCGTGACTGTACCGTGAACTACCAGAGGACTGCTTCTTTTTTTTTTTTAACCTGTCCGAATTAAAATTAGACACCCCGTGTACTTTCTAATTTTATATGCATCATTTTTTGGCAGGGGCTTGAAGTAATTCTGGTAGTACCATGACCATTTCTCAAATATCATAGATTTTATCTCTGCACATACTACGACAAAACCTTGTACGCAGATTGGCAGTGTTTTGGGGCCACCTTATAGATGGCGCCAATGTGTTTTCTGGTCGCAAGAGTTCACAGGCGAGCGCGGTGCACTCGATTACGCTGAAATGGAAACGTGCAAATGCACCTTTACCGCCACAACCGTGCTTCCGGGCACCATACAATTCTTTTTAACCCTTCACTTCCAGCTTGTGCGTGAGCGACCCCAACGTGTTCTACTACGAGACGAAACTCTCCAAAGTGCTCGAGAACTGGGTGGAGGTCCTCCACTCCAGCCAGCTCCAAGTTGTGTCCCACGTCGCTTCCATCGATGCCTCCGAGCTTCCGGCTGCTCCTTGCAATGCCCCGGAGAGGTCCCCGGGTGCCTCACCCTCCTCCCCTACAGAGCGGCGACTCCATCTGCTCAAATCCGTCTTCGTCTGCGACCCCTTCCGCCTCCCGCCCGACGTCAAGCTCAAGGCACGCGAGCTCGCCATGCTCTGCCTGCAGACGGCGGTCCTGGGTGACGTGCAGAGGGTGGCGTCGAAGATGGCCGACCTGGAGAACCAGGAGAAGTCGCCGTCTGCTCTTGACGGAACGACGGATTCGAAGCTCTTGCGGCGGGGAGCTCGCCTTCACCAGGCAGCGAGGACGCCTCGACGCGCTGCGACCTCAGCCTCTCCATGCGGTCCTCGACGTCGGAGAAGCACGGCGGCTTCCACCTGTCGGACATGGAGACGATCGACTCGGCGAGCGAGTCGGCCATGTTCCAGAGCATGTCGTCGCCGTACGGCGCCCACTCCATCAACCTGGACCTGCGGTTGGACGACGGACCCGCCGAGAGTCTGCCCAAGAGGCCGGCCACTCTCGTCCAGAAGGACGAAGCTAGAAGCAACGGAGCCGGCGAACTGGAGGAACCCAACCACGACGAACGACTCGTCGAGAGTGTGGATGGGCGGGACAAAGCGATCGTGCCGAAGGAATGCGAGCTCGCAGATCGTGACAACTCGGAACCTACAAGCGTCAACTGGCTGCGCGGACCGCGACGAGTTGTTGAGGGCATGCCTCGCGGACGCCGCAAGCCAGGGAGCGGAGCTGTCCCCAGTCAGGCCTCACAGAGCGAGGTGACTTCCATGTCCTGGATGCCGATGGTTCTCCAGACGCCACGGAAGAAGGAGGCACCAAGGTGCGATCCTTCCGACACGAAGGTGGCGCTTTTCATTCGTTGCTACTTCCACCTCCTGGAGGTCGACGTGGCCTGGGATGCGGTCCGGATGTCCGAAGATCCGTGTTTCGAGTCGTGGGAGCGCACTGGCGTCCGGCTGCTGCCTGCAGGCGCGGAGGAGGCTGCTCTGGGAGAGCGGGAACCAGGACTGGATCTGGGTGCTGCAGCAGGTCGAGAAGGCAGGGGCTCAGCTGGGGCCCCTGATTGGCTACCTCGCGCTGTGAGTACGGCAAAGGCCTCAAGTTTTACGTAAAAGTGATAAAAAATAGAGGACTTGGAAGTAGGAATGAATGCACGGAGCGCTACCGACAACCGAGTTTCATTTGGGAAGCACGAACATATATACACACTCGATTATACCTCGCATGAAATAAATCTGAATTCCTTACCTTACATAACGAGTGACGACACACTGCTGCACCCGCCATCCTCCCTTACACCGATCTTAACATGCTTCAAAAATTTATCTTTCTGATTGGTTTTTATATTTGTCCAAAATCTATGATCTCAGCTAGTACAAGATCATACGGGCACCTTTCGCTAGGACGGCATAGTTCCCCAAAGGAGACCGCTTTACGCAATGTTCATGCTCTCACATCCTTTCATTATTGCATCTGTGTGTCCGTAGACTACCGAGGTGGTGCATTCTACATATTTGTTTGCATGTTTTTGTTTTTTTGTGTACGTGCTCTTCTTGTGCAAACTCTTGTTTACTCTTGGGCATGAACTACCGTAAAATCTCGTAAGAACGCCCACCCAAAATGAAGAGATAAATGGTGAAAAACATGGGTGGGCTATCTTTGGGGATGCCAAGGCAAAACTTTATCAAAAATTAATGATAAGCATCGGGGCACCCGCTAGAAACCACGCGATTCATGAACTGATATTGCAGATCGCAGACACGGCAGATTCGTGTTCCACGATGCGATAAACACGCGGGAATCGCTACAAACTTCTGTGTCACGGGAAAGGATACCGCAAGTGGCCGACACAGCAGATTTGCGTTTCGCGATGCAAAAGTCTCTGCAGAAAACCCGCCGAGAACTCGCATCTCACGGAACGGATACTGGAGATCGCGGACGCAGCAGATTAAGTTTCATGGTGCAATAAAGACGCGGGAACCCGCTACAACCTTGCCTGTAGGGGAAACTGATATCGCTGCACGCAGATCGCAGACAAAAATGCTGGAATGCGCTACAAATTCGCATGTCACAGAAACAAAAACCACAGATCGCGGACGCAACAGAATCGCATTTCATGATGCAATATACATGTGGGAACAACTCGCGCGTGTTACACTAAAAATCGAGACAGCATGCGCAGATCGCGACAAAAACACGAGAATCCTCTACGAACTCGGGAACGGATATAGCAAACGCAGCAGATTCGCATCTCACGATGCAATATACACGCGGGAACTCGCGCGTGTTACGATAGCCGATATCACGCTCTCAGATCGCAGACAGAAATGCAGGAACCCGCTATGAACTTGCTTCTTGGATGCACCAATACCGCAGATCGCGCCGTTGATGCGCGATTCCCGTCAAACGTCGCTTGATGTCCAACGGGAATCGGAGGTGGGCGATGTTTCGGAATTTTTATATTACAGATATTTGGCCAGAAAAAACGGGATGGTCGATCTCAGGGAGGGCGCCTTACAGGATTTTACGGTAGATACTAGCTTCCATGGTGCTGGGAATACCTCGGCAATGTCCAGTGCCAGCAATCTTATCGAAATCATGCGGCAATCTGTGAACATGGGGTAATATCACCACTTTCTGTCGTTTCTTTTGGAGAACATTCGATTTGTCTCTTTTTTATTTTGACACGAGGCTTTCAGCAATCTCTACCAGATTGCTTTCCGGATACCCCGCTTTTCTTGGGCGGCCATATTGAGTGTGGAAGCTCGCTTTCCGTGACATATCGCACAATTTTGTTCATTAAATTTTTCTTCCTGAGGTTTGTGGATTATGTGGCTGCAACAATCCGAAAGATGACCCATTCATTGTCTGCTAATTTTTTGTCGTTCAATATGTTCTAAAAGTTAGCCCATAGTTCGAAATCTTGTTTCCCCAGTTTTATCAATTTGAGCAGCAAGCTAGACAATAGACCCCTTGCAGAAAACCCAGCAACAGTGTGTCTCGGCATGGTTACCATGGCAACAGCGAGGCGGTCAGCGGCTGCGTGACATGGTGAAGGGAAGCAGGTGGCAACCTCGCTGTGCGCCAGCCGAAGCTCTGGGCGCTTCATGTGTTGTTTTAAGGACAGTTTCTGCGCAGCTCCAGAGTATCAGTGAAGATGCCAACAGAGTGCTGTGTCCCGGTCTTTACGCAATATGGATACACTGACAAATTCGGACGGTAGGGCGTACTTATACCTATCGGACCGTCCGCTGCCGCGACCGTTTGGCCAACTTCACGAATTCGCATGCATTTGCTTTATGAGGAAAATATATGGGTTCTGCACTATACTCCTTTGCGTTTTCTTTACTATTGCTGTTAGCCAGGTGTACGTTTGACGCGGATAAACGAGCGTCGGTTTCACCCGACGCATCCGTTGCCTTTCGGCCGGTCTCACGATTTTGCTCTGCAGTTGCTTCACACACTACGTTGTTATTTCATCGCACATTTATTTGGTGTTGCTCGGTAGACAGATATCATTGGCGAGGCTAAACGAGCAGTCAAATTCCCGTATCAGCCCTGCGAACATTTTCTACACTTTAGCAATAAACGCGCAAAAAAAAAAACAACAATAAAACAAAACAAAAAACTTTACATCGTAGGGCGCGTTTTTTTTAATCTTCTTTATGGTACTGAGGCATCCACTAACACCATGTTACTTTATGCTTCCATGCAGAATTGGGAGAGCACCGCATTAGGTTCCCCTCGATGGCATCTTTTTATGCAAGTTTAGTGGGGACTTGCAGACACATCATGATTTGTCATCATCTCATCATCTTTGTTTTCAGGTTTCATACCTAGCAAGCTAGCTAGCAAGGTTATTTTCCAGCCGGCGGCGGGATACGACCGCGTTACTTCATTTGCCATGCCACGTTTTCACGCAGAGCCAGCGGGCCGAAGAAAAAACATTCCTTCACCATGGAGAGCGTGCACACTGTTGCTCCGAGGCGCACAGAGTTGTCACACTTTTGGAAGGGGTCTATTGGGGTTTTCGCAGTGTTTGCGACTGCTTCTCTGAGAATTTGAAGTACGAGTTAAGAAACAGGTTTGTTTCTTTGTGCTAAGGAGTATGTGTGTCTTATAAATAACTACAAATGTAAAATTGTTTTTGTTTTTTAATTAGCACGTTGGAGAGTTTGTTGGGTAGATTATCTCCTCGCATAACATGAATATTACCCACTACCTATATTTACTATCGGTTGCCGCGGAAGTCGAGCCACCTTGGCCCATCTCCACTTCAACAACCCGACTGACGGTAGTGAGAGGTGATTTAGAGAAAAGTGTCACGGCACTCTAGCAGCTAAAGCTGCCAAAGCAGCGACTCTAGTTTTCGCTCAAACATTTTGGCTAACATTTCGTAGCGCGCCGTAGTAAAGGGGTTTAGCCGTAAAACTTCTTTTACAAAGAGTGTCATTTAGAGATGTGGTTGTTTGGGTCTGCGCCCATCCCCAGCCTCCACGAGTGGCTCCAGACAGGGTGGACGAGGTGTTGCTGAAGAAGGCGGGCTGCCTCACGGCCAGGGGACGTCCTCTACCTGACCCGCTACTTCGACGCCCACCCGTCCCTCTTCCTCAAGGCGGTCCGGGGGCCCTGACGTCCTTTCCACCGCCCCAAACGTGAGCCCTCGCCCACCGGACTCGAGCGCTCCGTTTGAATTCGTTAAACCCCGTTTCACCCACCCCTGCTTCACCCGCCCCGTTCACACGCTTGCGTCTGCCGACGACCGAGTTCTCGCGATCGCTTGCGACGAGAGAACACGCCTGGCGCCATCTATAAGGTGACCCTTGAACTGCATTTCGCTAGAGCGAAGGTTTTGCAGTATTTGCGAGATCAAATGTATGTACTGTCCGTGAAAACAATTGTTTTTTTAACACTGTCAACAGATTTTTGAGCCAAAAAAAAAAAAAAACATTATGCCCCTTCCAAAAAAAATGAAAAAGGAAATATAAGGAAATGGTGGTGTTCCACAGCCACCCGACAGGTGGCTCCAGCGTGTTCTCTTGTCGTAAGAGGTTTTAAGGCACACGGTCGTAGGTACCTTGTCGCAAGTGTGCGAATCGGCCTTTGGTCCAGCCGCAGCCGAGCAGCACCAAGAATGGATCATCACGGTACTCGTTGTCTTTCTGCATTTGCAGACTCAGCGAAACCTAGTCGTGCGGCGGTAATGTGCCGTGATCCCTGCTTTTTAATGCAGAACGTCTTTCATGCAGCGTTTTCTGTGAGAAAATTCGTCACGAACGAGCATCATAATGAGCATCGTGGCAAGTGCCACGATGGAGTGACGGCGCTGGGAGCGTGCACACGATTTAAGGTCATATAGGGTCATCAAGATAACTCCGGAAAATTCACCATATTCTGGAAAACGCACAGAGGCAAAGAAAAAATATGTGGGTCTTCATGCACTGCCAAACTTGTTTGTTGACCTTGCCACTCCCATCCCATTGGCGAGGTCGTTCATGCTAGCCTAGGATCCTTCTCTAATTTTTCGCTTCAGTTCGCGGACTAATTTTTTTGTTTCCTTTTGCGATTCAACCGCTTTTTCTTTCTTTGCTCGGTTTGCCGTGACATCCTTCCTGGCTGTCAGATTTTCCTGAAGGTCTTGGCAATGCTGTAAACTTGCGTCTTCTTGTAGTCAAAGCATACAATGATTTTGCTTAGGTCAATTTTCTGCCGCAAGCGATTAGAGTATTGCTGTCCTCCGCAGCAATACCGCGGAGGGCAGCAAGTTTTTTGTTACGCTGATGGTCCGCTGTCGAGTAATATGGCCGCAGAAGCGCAATATGGCCGGTTAGGCTTCACTGTATTGTTGCCAGACGAAATCTGGAAAAAGTCCGGATTTGTCTCCACGGCCCTGTCTGTATAAAAGTTTATATATAAAGTGTAAGCCCTGGCGTGGCTACAAACCCGGGTCGGTAGCAGCGTAGTCGGATGCTGGAGCCACGGCTAGCCACGGCGCAGCTGGTGCGTGGGTCAGTGTTTTATGTGAATGCAAAAGTGCTGGCTACAGCAGCTAGGTTTTGCTGAAAATGATGACTAAATTAAATAACATTAAATAAATAAATTTAAATAAAATGAAACTGTCGAGTTTTGATTTTTTTTTCTCAATTGATGGGGTAAGCTCGATTGATGTAACCCGCTTCTTATATAAAATCGCAATCATCGGTTTCACGTGGATCCAGCACTGCAGTTTACCAAGAGAGAGCAACGAGGTGGTGCGTTTGTTTTGTGAATAATATCAAAGAGCGAACTTGCCTGATTCAAAAGTTACAATATAAAAACCATCATTTTTCTACAGACCAACATCGAGTTAATCCCTTTTGCTCCAATGTGAAAATATATGCTGTGGGCCGTTGGGACGCTTTTAACGGAAAACAAAACAGATTGTGAATATATCTAGTTTGCAAGGAGCGAAAGTATGCAGGTGAGCTGGATAGTAAACATCATAACCTAAACCCTGAGATGAGGAGAAATAAAATAACGGACAAAACGACACAAAATCTCAAACGCAGCCGAGTTTATTCACGAGGGAACAACAATGTGTAGCTGTCTACACAGAAAAAAAGAGGGAAGACAAAAAGACGTGCCGGCACAAAGTTGGCGGAGCTGAGTCCAGACTGACTGACCCCCACCCAGACACCACTCCAGCAGCAGGCACCCGCTGCAAGCTACTTCGTCAAGATAATCCCCGTCAAGGCTGATGTGAACCGAGCAAAAGACTGCATTCTCCGTCACCCTCCCTCCTCCGACCACCCACCCTCGGACAACAACTATAGCGGAGACTACGCAACAGGAGGAACTTACTCACGTGTTCAAGTTCAAAACTATAAACGGCTGGCCTGTCACACCATTTCCGTGGTCCTCTATAGTAAAGGTTTCCTTTAAGATCTCAAAAGAATCGCCTCCTTTGCACAAGACTAGGTAAGTATATTGTCATAAGGGCAAACACGCGTTACATTCAGCACTATATGTTTGGCTGGGTTCAGATGATGGAGACACATTTTTCACACTTTTTTTAGGCGCAGCTCTTAGAAGCGCCCGTTTCGGCAGACGGCGTCGCCGCTCGCCGTCAGGTGTAATTGCACGGTGCATTATGAGGAAATGTCCCATAAAAGCACCCGTGCGGAAACCCCCTCTCCCCCCCCCCCCCAGGCCGCGCGTGCCCCCCCCCCTCCCTGAGGAGATTGAGAGAATGAAAGGAGAAGGAGGAGGAGGAGGGGTATGCCCTCTCCCTCAGTACCCCTCCATTCTCCTCCTCGACGAGTTGCGCTGCTAACTTGGCGTTACAGAGATGCTGACTGTCATTTTATCGTGTTCAAAAGAGATGGTCATTTACACATCTCCAGCTTTCCTGAACTAGCCAAACATGTCTTCTGATTGTAATGCATGTTTGCCCTTGTGACAATCATGTCTTCAATCTTGTGCAGAGAAGGTCGATTCTTTCAAGAGAATCGGGAAACCCTAAGCATAGAGGACCATAAAAATGGTGTGAGCCATGCAGTCTACCATGATTTGATAGCATGACCATGTAGAAGTTCCTTCTGTTGTGCTTTTGTTGTTGTCGGGGGGGGGGCGCAGAGAGAGCGTTGTCTTTAGCTTGGTTCCCATTGGCCTTGGCGGGGATCATCTTGTCGGGTAGCTTGGCGAGGCGGTGTCTGCAGACATGGGGTGTCTGAATGGAGGTCAGTCAGTCAGGGTGTCTAATTCTGCCATTTTGGCGGCGGCATGTCTTTTAGGGGCGAGAAGCTCCTTAGGGGCTTAGCCATGTCCGCGAAGTGCCTGTAAAACCTCCGACGTCCGGTAAGCTCGTGCTCTCTGGGTCCAAGTGACCTCACGTACTCACGTGCTAATGTAAAACAAAAGAAAAAAAAAAGAAAGAAAAAAGTATTTGTTTGCGCGGCAAGAGTCATAGGATTTGAACCTCGTGCGGGAGACCCGCACTGGATCCTTCGCATCCATCGCTCTTAACTCACTCGGCCAACGACCACTGAGGGACGAGTAGGGGGATCTGATGATGATCGTGACTAACTCAAGAGCTGGGGATGTCATGGATGAAGCATTGCATGTAGCCACTCAATGTCTATACAGGAGAGGGCGCTGCGGTCAAATGCGTATAAAATCGCGTTAAACTTTGCATGCATTGGCAGAACGCTTATAGACGAGAGGACGCTGCGGTCAAATGCCATACCACACATTCTCTTTCTGACATGGATGAAAACGAACAAAGGCTCCGCGTGCTGCGGCTCAGCGTCTACGCAGACAAGCACTACCAGAGCTTACGTCAATCAACATCATTCACCGCGTGGAGATGTGGTCAATTTTTTGTATTCCCTCTTTTTTGGTCTGTGTGGACGGCTATAATTTGTTGTTTCTCGCTAATAATCAACTCAGCTGCATTTGAGATTTTGTGTCGTCTGGTCCGTTACTTTATTTCTCCTTGTCTCAGGGTTTGGGTTATGATCGTTTGGACTTTTCTCTCATGCCCTGTTTTGTTTAATAAACGACCCCATATGGTCCACAGGGACACCTTTTAGGCTCCAAACTGAGCCATCAGGAAAATTTTGTACTTCAATATTTTTACAAAACAAATGCACCACCTTGTCATACTTTTCATGGTAAATTGGAGCGTCGGAGTGTGCAAGATTGATCTTTGACACTTATTTAAAGATGGTTAGATCTACTTGGCCCTTACTATGAGGGGGCCTAACAAGCTATGAGGCCCACGGAAATTATCCGTACCAGACTAGAGATTGTAATCTGCCACAACACTAACTAGTTGCACTCTGAGTGTTTGTGTGGAAACATCGTCACTGCTGCTTCATTCGTTGGTGTGGTTCTGTGGGTCGTGATGATATGCTCAGCACAATTCCTGTGGAAAAAGAGACTCACAGGCCTTGTTCCACAGGCGTTGTTCATAAAGACAAAAAAGTTTAGCTTCTCATTCTCTTCTTGCAGGCTCAGTGCCTGTAAGAAAAAAATTTGATATGTGAAACCATCGGAATGACAAAGACAGACACTGATTCTGTTTGGATGATTTGCTCTGGCTGTTACATAGAGATTTTACTAAAACTTGCCTCGGCATGTTATGGGCCTAGTATTAGAAACCAAACGAGGCACAAAATTAGCAGAAGCTTGGTTGAAGAACTCTAAAAGAAGCTTCTGGAAGCCTCAGTGTGCCATCCAACATTCCTCAGGATTTTAAATGTCATCTAAAGATGTTTTACCTTTAGCTGCCAACCTACATTCACTAAAGTGGTTAGCAATTTGAAACCCCTTTTACAAAGGCAACACTTGGTCCGATTTCATTTTATTTCTATTGATTTTTGCACATTCAATCTCTAATTTTCCAACCTTATCGTATGAAACCATTATATTGCTGATCCTAGAGAAGGCCAGTGAGGAAGCAGGGAATCTCAAGGCCAGCCTTATACTTTTTTATTGCATTATTTGTTTTACTTTTTTTTTTTTTTGCTGTGAATCGTTATTTCTATGACTTTTCATAGACTGCTTTAAACTCGCACCAGATTCAGCTGCCAGTGGCAATAACCTGTCTTACTGTTAGGGTTACCAACCGTCTCTGGATTTTGCGCGACTGTCCTGACTTTTCATGAAGTGTCCCGAGTTCCGCATCGTCCCTGTCGGGACAGCTATATGTCCCGGATTTGGTCCAGACTGTCGAGTTGAAATTTTATATGTGATCCAGCTGCATCCCAACATTGTGCGCCCTGCTGCGAAACACAAAGTTTACGCAAATTGCGTGAAGCAATGAAAGCCGGAAATCGCGGTGGGCACTTGTTATCATCATCATCCTTTGTATAAACCCTTTTGTATCTCCCTTCTCCCTCGCACTGCACCCCCCCCCTCCATCCCGACTTTATTCATTGAAGAGTTGGTAATCCCACCTACTGTGGCAATGATGAAGTGAAGCAAACGGGATAAGTGGAAACAAAAACTGAAGGTCGGTTATGGCAGTGCCCACTCACAGCTGCATGAAGGGCGCCTATACCCACACATGAATGAATAGAGCAGGGAAGTCCTGTTGATTGAGTGTAGGCTGGTTCTTCTGACATCCTGTGAACTTATTCTTGCCGGTTGCAGGTTGTCTTCCGTGAGGAAGTACCTGAAGAATGAAGAAGTTCGGTGGGAATGGCTGCAGCATTCTCTGCGATCGTGCGACTCTCAGTGCCTCAAATGCTCATGTGGAGCACCAAGGTATGGAATTTGAACCTTCCAGCGTCTCATTCTATGGCAGGGTGATATCCTCAGAAACCCATGATCCACTCTCTTGACATTTTTTTCACATATTCCCATGACACATACATCTCATGACTTGTCTCCCTTGAACCAGAATTCCTTATCTTAATACATTCTCAACACATTTATAATACCACATTCTCATGACAGGTCCCAGGACACGTGCTCCAACTTAACATTTGCTTAAATTTTTCGGCTGAACCGTTATATTGAAACAGTTTTCATGACGAGAACTGTGCCAACTGTTTAGAAGGGCAGTATGGAGCTTTTCCAAGCTCTTCCCACAGTGTTTTTAAGGCTTAATTAATAAGGTAATAGTATGACCAGGTACAAACTATCTATATTGAAGGGCATAATCGAGAGAATATTTAGCCTATAAAACTAAAAACACACTTTCTAGGTGGCGCAAGCCAATTTGAAGGATAAAACTGCATTCATTTCATCTGTCTCTTTGATATGCTCTTTCATCTTAGGGGGCCCTGCAACAACTTTTTGACTGATTTTTAATTTGTACCGAACCTGAGCGCACTGAACGTAGTAACTTAATGAAACTTTTCTTTTCTCAAATTTCGCTTTATTTTAGAAAGTTATAGGCAAATTAAAATTACATAAACAAGCAAAAAATAACCTCATTCATGACGTCGTAGGTCTTGGCTTGAGTGGCCGTGAACTAGAGGAGAGGTAGTGAGCTCATCGAGCGCTCCCGGCTGCCGCACTCCGTGTCGACGGCTCGAGAGGGCGCCACTCAAAGCATGTGTTGGATAGGCTGTATGAAGCGGGCGGCCAGGGCGGCTCGCATTGCCTTTGCTGCGCGATTAAAGACTGTTTCGGCATAACACTTCATTGGCCACAAACGACAGCAAAGACGGGGTAAAGATCAGTTCAGAACGAGAGCCACTTGCGCTGCCATACCGCCAAATGGCCAAATCGCCAGCAGGGCCCGCGCCGAAGCGCTTTGAACGCTCGGAACCGGTCTCAATATACGACCGCAGCGCCGCCACGTACACCCGGGAACTTTCTACGCTCACCGTTGGTCGGTGCATCATCACTAGCCCTTTCTAGTATGCGTCCTGTCTTTTCCGCCGCTTGGTGGCGGATATGTCGACGGGTCATTTCTTGTTTCCGTACTTATAAACTGCATTTGTTTCTTTTCTGATCTATAAATACCGAACAAAAACTACTTTCATACATAATTGAAACAGTTCACGACACTTGTGTTTTGTATCTCGACTAAAAAAAAGCTTTTAGCGGCTCCTGACCAGTAGTAAGGCCAGGACCTAAGACGTCACATTTTGCGTGCTTTCGGTATCGCGGGTAGCCCTCGTCGGTGAAGGAGGTTGCCGCGTCGTCCGGTTAAAATATGACGCACTGATATTTCGTTACTCTCTCCGTGCCCCGCTGGCTTACCTGAACTTCAAGAGACAGTAGAAACCGCAAAGGTAGACGCTTAAATATGATTGCAGGGCCCCTTTAAAGGGACACTGACAGGGTATGTAAGCTTACCAAGGTTTTTATTTGTACATGGCATATGAGAGCCCAACTACCCAGAACACAATTTTGCGACTCAGAATTAAGTTTCCTTTCCACCCGAAAGCCGCCGATCGAAAACTGGCCGGTTTGAGTCACGCTCACTGCCTTCTTTATGGTCGCATGCCATTTTTTATGGTTTAGACACAACCCCCAAATATAGTGAAGGTCACGGGTCATTGAAGGCACACACTCAATGTTAAAAATATACAAAAAATATGATACCCATTTTTTTGTAACTTGTAAAAAGCTGCAAATAGCTTGATTGAGAAATAAAAATAAAGTTGCACGGCCCTGTGACTTCCGGTAACATTCTCCTTCTCTATATTTCTTTTCCTCCCCAGTCCAGTTTCAGTTTCGAGCAGTTGTGTTTTTTTACTTTATTAAAAATGTATGTGACGTTGTAACAAAATATTGATTGGTATTCGTCTGACACTATAATAAATCGCGTGGCAAAAATTTAAAAAAGTTTTAGGCAGGATGTCAGTTAAAGGGATACGTCAACGAATTTTGAAATATACCCGTTGTGTTCAGAAATTGGCTGAATATGATCCACAACATCCGTAAATGACAATCGCACGTTTGTATTTTGAGCCTCCTGGCTGTATTTAACGTCTCTCGCTGGCGCTCAGGTATGCACCGCTGGCGTGGAGAGAGCCAGCGGAGACACGTCACATCCGGCGCAATCGTGACGTAGTCTGTCCCGGGATGAGCAAAGCTGTAGCGAAGCTGGCATCGTCAGGATGCCCTGCCGTTCAAGCCACCGAAGCGGTCGAAGCATGCCGGCGATCAGGCCACCGCAAGTACGGTAACCCCAAATTTGCTTTTGTGGGATTTTTGAGTGACGGGTTAATCTTCTGTAATCTTGTAGAGGGAGAATAGCATTGCTGGGACACACAAAGAGAGTCCCAGTGAAAGGGAGTTTTCCTGCCCTCTTTTTTTGTGCTGGCTGCAGAGGTGTCGGAATGACGTCAGGTTCAAAGCATGTATAGTTCTTGGTGAGACAGTTATCGTCACTACCTGTCAAGGTTCCTAGACGGGCATTACAAACGAGACTTTAGCGACATCCACCAGGTGCTCTTTGCTATTCGTTTAATTTGTTTTAAAATTCCTTTTGGTATCTTTTTTAATAAGATATTGGTGTGTCCGATGTGATACTGGTCCTTTGAACACGTATAGACCAAAAAATAAGTGCGAAATTTCGTTGTAGTATCCTTCAACATCCCAGACCCATACAGACATAGCAGTGTGATGACTGTTCCAAATCGAATAGTTGTTGCGCCTAAATGAGTGTTTATTTGTAGGGGTGTGCAAATACTCAAATATACGAATTTGAATCGAATTCCTAGTATTCGGTCACTCAAATATTCTATATATTCGGCCAAAGACGTGCGGTCAGTGCGGAGCTGACAAAAAAGCATGTTTTTTCTGCCAGTGTTAGCGCTCGCGATGTTAGACAGACCACACGAGAAACACTTATTGGTTCTACTATTACAATCTAACACGCAGGTTAGAACAAAAGAAAAAGTAACGAACGCCTACAAACTTTATAGCACATAGATTTACTCACGATCGTGAACACACAATCAAAACATTCAGTTTCGCCGCTTCAGAGAGGAATTATCGGAAGCGTCGAATCCGCGCATGCCTAATTCTTCTCATAGTGAAGCCCCTCGTTTCAAATTGAAGCGCCGATGTAGATACTACTTGCCGCACTCACAGAAATCGGTGACTGCAAGATCACAAAAAGAAAACCACGAACCACGCCGATGAAACCAGGCAAGGTGTCATTGTACCGTTCTTTTGGAACCGTAAACCGCAAATTCTGATTCGGAATACAACGGAACGGAAAAGTAGTGTGCCTAGATTTGGGAGGTTTCCAACCGCTCGATAGCCACATTTGAATTACGAATTGCAGAAGGTGTCGAAAAACGACAGCGCCGATTGGGCAGGCGTCGAGGCTTGCTACGTTTACTCGCGCTCACCTTTCTACGCGATAACACAATACATGCGCACTTACGATCAATCTGTGCGGGAGCCGTCTCCGTGGTTTCAGTTTTGCTTGCTCCCTCTTTTAAATCTAGGCTCGCTAAAGTAGGATAGATGGACGCAGGGACGGGTGCATACCAGCAGTTGGACGGTGACTTGCGCCACCTCAACCACATTTTTTTCTTCCTTCAAATTATATTGTTTAAGCGTGTTTACTCAGATTTAATAGCTATCTGTTCAGATATATATAAATTTAAATCCTGGGTTCCTTTTTCTCCCTTAAAATTGAGACCAAATATATCGCAAAATACCCCTTTTCTGAGATATACAAATATAAAAAAAGGACATATCGCGGTGTTAGGTCATGTTTTTGACAGAAAAAAGGCACACGTGGCTATAACTTTGAATCTTTTGTGACGCTTAGGGTAGATAGATTATGTTTGCGCTATAAAATTGGATTTTTAGTGCCCAACATCCATCAGCAGCTGCTTTTATTTTTATTTTATTTTTTTCTTGAGAACTTTTATACATTTGAGCTTTTGTTCTGTATGCAGATGCATATTCTGCACCAGGCGCATACTCTGCACATATAATATTCTCATTCACAGCACACTTTAAAAAATTTCTGCAAATAAAATCACTATTCAATATTCAATTCAATATTTGGCTTTTTTTCTTAATTCGATTCGGTATTCGACTTGATAACTGCTATTCTGTATTTGCACACCCCTATTTATGTTGTTAGTTATGCAGAAGTTTGGAGGGCGTGTATGTTAGTATGTTTTTCTGCCTTGGGCCATTGAAGGACATGTCAGTGGGGTTTTGCTGTGGCCGTGGGTTTGTGGTGTGGAAGCTGCCATTCAAATAGCAAAGGCTTTGGCACATCTGACTTTCAGAATCAACTCCCACAAGATCAACTGGCCAATGATGGAGCAGCTGAAAGCTGTCCTTTGCTTCGAGGAATGGATCTCAGTCAGGAGCATGGAGCTCTGTCAGCTGCATGGGTGAGTGTGGGGAATAGATAAGTCAACATCTCTTTAGGTGCCGACTCAATGCCATATATTCCAGACTGTCCTAGTCCACTGACCATACATGTTTAAAAGTTTTGGTTTATGCGGTGCGGACTATCTACAGGCACGGGCTATATGAAGATTATAATCTTTTTTAGGTTGTTTATAATGGCGGGATTGACAAATTTTTAGTATGACGAAGTATTAGTGATGATTTGTGCCTAGCCTGCACTAGGTGTGGTCAGTACACCACAATACACCAAGTGTAGATTATTCAAACGAGAAACATTTTGTTTTAAACTGAAATTTGTCTCTGTGGACTATTATAGTCCAAAAATACAGTACCGTGTTTTGTTTGTTATTTTTTGTGGGGAGCTTCGTAATTGCGGACGCCTTGTTTATCAGCACCCTTGTAATCATACAATTTTTCTCGGTTTTTTCTTTGCTAGCGTTTTTCATAAGAAGCTTGGCATCAATCGGCTTTCGGCACGATGACGTGGGTGATAGAAAACTAAATCCTTGGTCGTGCACTCGGATCGAGGTGTTTTCTGAACATGGTAAAATGTTGCGCACACCATAAAT
Organism: Ixodes ricinus; assembly: GCA_037355805.1. Taxonomy (NCBI): domain Eukaryota; kingdom Metazoa; phylum Arthropoda; class Arachnida; order Ixodida; family Ixodidae; genus Ixodes; species Ixodes ricinus. The sequence continues at coordinate 6,097 of JAZHYW010011228.1, read as the reverse complement.
TTGACTAGAAATGGCTTATTTCATTGTTCCCAATGAAGTTCAGCTACTTTCTAATTAAAACCATGCACTTATATGTTTACAAATAAGAAGGGATTATTTGAAATTAATTAAACATCCATAATTACCCCTGACGCTATGCATGTCTCTAGATGGGCCTTTTGACCGTGACCAATTATGACATCTATCTTTTTTCTGCAAAATGCATAGTTTGAGCAAGAAAATTGTGGCTGGCACTAAGCAAAACACTCTAATAAGATCAACAATGTGCTCCCGTGTGAGTGGTCCAGCTTTTTTAATTGCATTTTTGCCGAGAATGATGCTTACTTCATGTAAACTCGACAGCATTTACTTGCACAAAATTAGAAACAGTAAAAATAGACGCAAAAATTTGAAACATTTAAAGTCAATTTTTACTGCCCATTTTCATCTCAAGCTGTCGAACCAATATTTACCACATATATTTAACGGCATTTACCAGTATATATAGTAAACCACAAACCCTTGAAGTTTCTTACGAGCTGACCACCATTTCCATGGGAAGAGTGTCTCGCTTTGATTGTGCATACTGTGCACATGCAGTGAAGGTCTCATTTAAGATAACATGCTCTAGTCCGTAGCTTCAGCTTCATTTACACTTATGGTAAAACCAAACTTAATGGTAAAATTTCTTTATTGAGATAACATGTCACCTACCTCTTGACTCCAGTAATGTCCGCATATACCGTATTTACTCGCATAATGAACGCACTTTTTTCCCGAAAAATCGATGCAAAGTTGGGGGTGCGTTCATTACGCGGGGTAAGATTTTGCGTCCGTATTCACTGCATAATGAACGGCCCTTTATCTCGAAACATCGACGTAACTTCTTATCCCTTTGCGCGCGGCGCGCGACTCGAAAACCAAACTACGATGCGCAAAAAAAAAGCTCCTCTCCATGTTTTCTTTCTGCGCATTTCTTTCTTTCGCTCCGCTTTTCTTTCTTATTTCCTTGCGCGCGACCTCAAGACCAAACTGCGCTGTGTCAAAAAAAAAAAGAGAAAAAAGCTTCTTTATGTTATTTTTGTTTCTCTTGGTTCCGTGGACTTTTTTTTCTGCCGCCTTTCGCAAGCTGTTTTGTTTTGCTTTGCTTAGCCGGGGCTTTTCTTTCTTATCTCCTTGCGCGCGGCGCGCAACCCGAAACTAAACTGCACTGTGCAAAAAAGAAAGCTCCTTTTTATGTTTTTTTCTTCTCTTTTGGTTCCGTGTTTTTTTTTTTTGCCGCCTTTCGCAAGCTGTTTTGCTTCGCTTAGGCGAGGACTTCTCCTTCTTCTTTCTTATCTCCTTCCGCGATGCATTGACAGAAGTCCAGACTGCGCTGTGCACAAAAAAAAAGAAAAAAGCTCCTCCTTGTTTTTTTTCTTGCTTCCGCTGGATTTTTTATTTTTTAACGCCTTTTGCAAGGTGTTTTGTTTCGCTTCACGCTGCCCATGCATTCACGACCTCACTGCACCAGGATAGAAAAGTGCATTCATTTCAGCGTCCGTGGGGGGAGGGGGTCAAAATTTTGATGTACGAGTTGGGGGTGCGTTTATTACGCGAGGGAAAAGAAAAGTCGAAATTTTGAGAGCCGACGCGGGGTGCGTTCATTACGTGAGTGCGTTCATTGTGCGAGTAAATACGGTACTATGTTTGTGACTATACACGAGTTTGTTATAGGTGAGTCAGCAATAATGTATGAGATTGCACTTGTTTGTGAATGAAATGCCTTCCTAGGTTCTGGCCTGGCTACCTGTGCTCCTTGAGACGTTTGGGCTACCGACTGGAGCACCTAGTCACGGTGATTCAGCTGGGGGACGTGGAACTGCTGTCGGATAGCCATCCACTGGGTGAGTGACCGCCGTAGGCCAGATGGCGTTCATTCGACAGTTGTGCCTGGCATGGTCTGCAGACCACGTAATCTCGCCGAAGGTGGTCTCACGCTCTGTTCGGAGTCCGTGAAACAGTGCCTCACAGTCTCAGAACTGTTGGGTGTGTGACTGTTTGTCAAAGAGTTCAAAGTCCCTAATTGTCCTATGCATTTTGTTGTCCTTGCTGGGTATGATACGTGTGGGCTAATGTTCCAGGAATATCAAACGCTCTCGTAGAACCTCGTCGATACGTCCTCGGCCTATACGTTTTCCCGGCTGTTGTGCTCACAAACACCAGTTCTGTCGAACGCCCACAGGAATATCCGCATTAATTTCCCGTTTGTTGCATCTGCCTTCCTGGCCGTCACGTCTAGAAACTGCCATTCGACATGGCCGGTGCAATGTATTGGGCCACCCTCTTCGTTTTGCTCCACTCCCATTTGTTTTCTCCTCTTTGCCTCTCTGCGCCGTGCTTGCCTGTTCTTGACCGGGCGGATATCATCTTGAACTGGTCTCGGAATGAATGGAGGCTTTTGCATCGGCCTCGTTCATATTACCCTCCCTTCCTTACTTTCTCAGGTGCATAGATGCGGTTCTTCCGCACCCGGTGACTTGGTTTCCCAGTTGTGCTAGTCTCACTTCACGTGGAGTTTGAGTGCATCCCACCCTGCGCTTTAACTCTTTCCTGACCGTGCCCGTAGAGCGTCTGTTGTATTTGTAAGTTTTCATTCATTGTAAGAGATGGCGCCACAGGTATGGCCGCCTGCATTCTGCGTATAAATCATGTGACTTCGAGATTAAGGACAGATTCTGTTCGGTACGAGCGTACGGTGCCTGCTTCTGCCATGGCCTGGGAACGTCGGTCATGTTGCAGGACGCTAACAGTTGGTGACAAGGTTTAAATTCATGTCGTACCGAGCCATGAGCCTTCAGCAGCTGCTGCGCATTCCTGCTGACACCCAGCAAGCCTGCCATTCCATGGAGTCAATGGCACCGGCCATTCCGCAACTTTCTACTTGCTTCAAGGAACGACACCCACCCGCCCAGCGTGTCGTAAGGCGCTTCTTCTTTACTGCTTGGGAGTGGAAGGCCGGCGACATATTACACCCTGCAGGAAAAACAGCGCATGAGCACCCACTACAACGTCCAACAAAGGTATGCCAACCTTCGACGAATAGGGTGTGGCCCCATTCACTCCTCTCCCGTGCCGCCGCCGATACGCCGTTCCCCACTAGGTCCGTCAACAACCAGAGTCCAGCCTGGTTCTTCCTGGGAGCGGGATTCACGGCTCCCCGTTTATTGGTACATAAAAGCATGGCAGCTACAAAACACTCAATCTATACAAACCTGCCGACATTACTCAAATATTTACAAACATACGTTAAGCCCAAAGCCTGTTAAAGGGCCTCTAGGCCTCGTGTCCCTTTGTGCCCGAGAGCAGTTGCTGGCACTCGCCTTTCTTGGCCGCGGCCGGAATCTGAAGGCTCTTGCCTCCCGGTTACCCGACAATATCGACCGATGGGCGAGAGGTTTTTTCTCCTCGCCCGCCATGGGCGTCTGCCAGCGCCCGTCGGTGGCTAGGAGAAGACGGCCGTCAGGGAGCCGAATTCCGGATCCCGATCAATCCGCGGCGACACGACCACGTGACCATGTGCGGGCGAGGCAACTGACGCGCGCGGCCAAGACTGCTAAATGGTTTGATAGGGCGCCCTCGTGAATGCACGGTGCACCATGCTCCCCTCTCCTAAAAATCGAAGTACGCCGGGATTCAGCGTGCGGCTAGAAAGCTGCTCGGGAACACCGTGGTTGTTTGGCCTGGAAACCCCCTACCGCACACCCACACCACTGGTCCCATGGGTCGTCCTCACTGAGGTCTCAGTTCGCCTGAGGCCCTGGGGTTCGCGGCCACCGCACACCCTCTGTTGAACTGTGTCGACTTCGGCCCAAGCGGCGGCCTCCGGGAGACGCGGGGTCATGGAAGGAGGTGTGCCTGCCTGGCTGCATGAGACTGGCCTCCTGTGGAGTGGTGCACCGGAAAGGCTGTGGTTGTGACCCAGCTGTGACGGCCCTCCCGGGCGATGCGGGGCTGGAAGTTCAATGTCGTTGAGAACTGCAGCGTCTGCGTGGCCGCTAGCGGACGTCCAACGAGGCTCCCCCAGCTGTGGTTCCGGCCGGGGAATAGCCCGAGGTGGGGGATTGAGGCGGGCTGGTGTTCGTCGAGCGGCGACTCATCCTTTCGCCGTCTCCCCCGGGAGAGGACCATTCGGTGCACACCAGGTTGCGTCTCGAGCAGCAGCCGCAGGGCCGATGACACAGTTTACCAGCCCGAACGCCGTGCGCAAAAATAAAAACATTGAAAGCAAGAACAAAACAAAAAAAACTCTGAGGGTTCCGGCCCCCTCCCCCCCATCCACAAAGAAAGAAAAGAAAAAAAACAATGCCGGAACGCCGATTTCGGATCGTTCCTTTCTTCCTTTCCCGGGCCACGCACTCTACGAGGTTCCGATCCCATCGGGCTGCCTCCGGCCTCGCGTGTTGTAGCTGTGCCGCGGTGGTCCCAGGAAATCCTGAAATCGTTGGTGCCCGCGAACGCCCCTTTGCGGCCGCCCGGCCGGCTCATCCCTTCCACAGGAAAAAGGGTTTCAGTTCGCCGATGTGAACTGTCCCGCGGACGAGATCAAATTCTGGTCCCTCAGCGTGTATGTCAGTCGGGACCTCTTGGGGTCCCGATGACGAAGGGACCAACCCGCCCAGGGGCCAACGCCGCGAGAAGAACTTGCTCCGCATCGCTCTGAACGTGACGCGAAGAGCCGGTGTCGCCCACCTCGAGACTGCGCATCGCGGTGCGCTGTCGTAGGTGTTCTTCTGCTCCGACGCGCGCGCGGCCTGTTCGAGCGGCGTCCAGCGCCCGCGACAGTCGCTCTCTTGTACGCGTCGCAAATCCTCGTGCGAGGCAGCAGCACTGGCTTCCCGCGCTGGTCGCCGGGCGAAGAACCGCATCGGTCGCGGCGTAGAGTTCTCTGCCCGAAGTTCAGCTGACGCGGGTGCGGGCCAGTGCTGCGGTTGGTGGACACGCAATGCAAAGCCGAAATCGGAGCTCAAGTGCAGAATCCCAGTCCCGCTGCTTACGAGCATCACGCCCCGAGCAGCGGCGCTGTCACGGTTCGCGCTCGGTCACATTTGCTTGGGGATGGTAACTTTTGAAATCTTACAATGCTTAATCCCGAGGCCTGACAGGTTGCCGCGAAAACTTTCGAGCAAAATATGAGGCATTGTCACTCACCAGTCTCTCGGGGGAACCCGCCAGCGGCACCGACTCCTGACAGCCTGCTCAGGACTCCTTGTGTCACCTTCCGCTGTGGAAACATCTCGACGAATCCGGTGAAGTGGCAGGTTTACTACCAACACATGTTGATAGCCTCGACCCCGGCCCGCGGCAGGGGTCCCATCAAATGCAGACGCGATCTCCCATGGCCGCGTGCCTACGATCATTTCCGAGCAGGCCGGTGGTCTGCCCCCCTGGGCACGCTCTTGGCACACGGCTGGCTCCGGACATAACAGCACAGCTGCCCCTTCATGCCCGGCCAGGTAGCGAAAGCAGCGCAGCTTATGCCACGACTTCGGTGCACTGCCGTGACCGTCCGCATCGTGGTAGTGGCAAGCGCGCTGCCCTCTGAGATCGCGGGGAATCACGGTCTTCGAACGACTCACGCAGATCGCTCTCTTCCGGAAAGTAGCGCAGCAGGGCCTCCGTCCCAAGATGAGGTAAGACTCAGCTCACCTGCTTCAATGTCTGACTCCTGGGCGGTGGCGCCAAGCCCTCTCATTCCGGAGTGCGGAGCGTCTTTCGCCTGTCTGGTCAGGATCCATCTCTTGCCTGAGCCCGGTCGAAGATAGCGCGACAACGAATCGCTCTGCTGTGCTTCGAACAGTTCCGTTCGGTTGAACGCCGGTCCCAGTGAGGTATTCGCCTCAGCCAGCTGCGCGGCCGCGACAGTGGGGGGGCCCAGTGCGAGTCGAAGTTTCCCGTCTCCGGTGGATAGCACCGCCTCCGTCTGCTGCCTCGCCCGGTGGGGGATCCACGGGTGCGCGGAGGAAGCGCGTCGGCCACCACATTTGTCGTACCTTCCGGTGCACGAGTCGGTATTCGTGCTCTGCAATGTCCAAGGCCCATCGCGCCAGTCTTCCGAGCGGGTTCCTTGATTCGGGAG